>JAODKM010000118.1:1009496-1030176 GCA_026780845.1 Petrocephalus sullivani | reverse complement strand
TAACGCGCCGCTTTGGTTTTTGGGTGGGGGCGGCCCCCCCCCCCATTTTCCAGCCTCCCCCCCTTTCCTTCCTTTTTTTATTCCGGTGCGGGGGGCCCCCCCCCCCCCCCCACCACGCTTGATGTGTCAGGAAGCTGGAGGCCAAAGAGTCAGAGTGCTGGGGGAGGAGGGTGCTCCTATTATCTGTATGGATAATTGCTGGAGCCTGCTCTGTTTGCCACGCTAAACACCGGATAAATACCTGAGCAGGTATCTGCCAAATTAGTGCTGTAAATGTTCCACTGAAGAAGATTTTCATTTAGTTTGGAATTATCTAATAAATATATATGTGCCCAGACTGGATGTAGAGCCACTCCTGAACTTGCATTAGTCACTGGCTCTTATTGGTCCACAATGAAGGTTTTCCGATTTAGTTCAGTTATGGCTACACCATCATGCACACATCCAGTGGTGGCCCGCTGTTCGGGTGCCCCGTTAATGTCCTGGGCCTTTCAGGCACAGCTGTGCTTCTGCAAACAGGGAACTGACACGTGACAATTGGGTGCACTAGTCAACATGCTGGCCAGATGCCATGGTGCAGCCATCACACAAAGGTCAGAGCTTATTACGAGCTTCCCGGTCTTACCCGAGGGCTACACCACAAGGCTGAAGAGCTGTTCATATGGTGCACAGGTTTATTAGTAGAGTGTGTGTCGATGCCTTAAAATGTAATTACAATGCTTTTTGGGTGGGTGATGCTTAATATGCAAGAACCAGCACATTCTTGAAAGATTCATGAATGTGTTGTGCTCTGGAGGTTAGTGGGGAGATTGATATTTTTCACCGGTCAGGAAACTGCTGGAGAATTTTGAGAGATAAACAGTGATTTGCCCGAATGCATATTTGCAGTTATTTTTCTTGAGCAGTATAATCTAACTTCTAACTTGTTTTTCTGCTACGGTCTTTATTCAAAATGCCAGATGGAAACATTATGTCTGTATGCATATATGCATATGCTACCTGATCCATATCTGTATTCATCAGGTAGCATGTATACCTCTGGTCCACCAATGTTCATATGTATTAGAACACCAGCTTGTTAACACATACCTGGTTATCTGTTTACCCGTAATGCACTTTTGCTGCTGGAAGCTTTTTTTTGGTATGACATTATTTTTATGCTTGAATGAGAAATACAGCGTTTTGGAAAGTGTTATAGCGGAGTATGATGTATTATCTGCCTCACGAAGCTACTAAATTAATGTAAATGAGCAAACTGCTGGATATACTCAAATGGGTTTATACAACTCTTTGCATTTCCAAGCACGGGGTTTTGGAGAGCTTTTGTACTTTTGACAGTGCCACCAGGATATCTGCAGATGTGCTGTGAAGCTTCTGCTCTTCTCAGTGTGTCATTCTCAGCGCCCGCACTTAAATATTAAAAGCGTGATACACCCACATATAAAAAAACAGACTCTGATGGTACTTCTCTGTGATGTCTGACTTCCTTCTCTGCATCTGTCATGTTTCACACTGCTTTTTCTCAGTTTAAAGCGAGCTCACATCTCAGGATCTGTCCAAGTCTTTATCTCGCTTCTGCTGTCCTCCGGATGGCATTTGAGCGGTCCTTCAACCTGGGAGCAGGTATGGAAAGCCAAGACTTTTTTCGATGGGGACCCGTAGCTCTACCGGCATGAAGATGGGATTTATCCGGCCCCGAAGGGCACTGGCGAGCACTGTGGTGTCTGGCACTCTGTTTGTTTACCCAGTCATTCCTTCGGCACAAGCTGCCGTCGTCATGTGGGAAGTTGACCAAATGAACCTTTTAGATCCCCTCCGGTTGAGCGAAGGAAACGATAGATCATTGGTAGGAGGCCAGAGGGTCAGAAATCTGTCGCAGTGTCGAGAAGTTATACAAACATCAAGTCATCGTGGCTCTGATCCAGGCTGGCTGGGGAATCGCTCACAGGCTCTCGGTCACGTCATGCTGTGGTGGCACCGTTTAAAGTGCATTCAGCCCTCCAATGAAGTTTTGTAGCATTCATGTGAGCAGGTACAGTGTTATTTCTAACAGCACCAATTCAACGTGCCAAGTGGGCAAAAGCCTTCGAACTGAAAAACTCCAAGTCCAGGACCTGCTTGTTGTCGCTCCCGTTGTGGACCTACTAATGATTGATTGCGATGGAAAAAAATTTAGAAACTGGGCCGAAATCATCTTCTGCCTCCACTTGAACCCCACAAATATGTCAGGGTGATCACTGGTCGTCATTTGTGGAGTTATGCAATGAGTAAGCACCTCCTTTAACCCGTGACTTACCGTAATTCCTCGTCTCTGCTAATAAGATACTGACTTGCCTCTGATTGAAATCCATTAGACAACATACTGATGGTGTTATCTGACAGACAAATATAACTTCTCTCACAAGCATAAAATTGGCTTTATATTTCTAAGTAGTCTTGGGAGGATACTTGATCAGGGATATCGAAGACAAGAACATCAGAGCAAAAAAGCCAGCACCAGCAGGCAAAAAAAACCTGTCACATCTGTTGGTTGTAATGCAAGCCTGCAATATCCTGTCAGGCCACGAGCAATTAAGAAGTTACCGTTGATGTTTGGCAATTAAAGCTCTTAGCTAACAGTGATGAGGCACCTGGGTGCCGTATCTCCACAACTTTTCTGAACACCTCCTAAGAAGCACTATAAAAGCTGATTTAGGTACAGATGTCCTGGCTATGAGATGCATTAAAAGGTGGCATCAAACTTCTGCTGAGCACAGGGAACTATCCATTTAAAAGAATATGACACAAAAAGGACCATCCCTTTGCTGCATGATGAATTTGACGTTGTCAGTAGGCACTAGCGTTAGCCCACAGCTAAAGTAGTGAGTAAAAGTTGTTCTCCTATGCTATGCTTTCACATAATGTGGATGTGATGTTCCTATGACAAAACCGCCCAATCTTTTGAAGAAACTATAAAGTAGTCAGTGACAAAAACGTCTGTCTATAGATCGTTAGAAAGATAGAGGCATGGGTTCTTTATTTTTCCAGGGGCTTATAACTGCTAATTCTTAAAGAACCTTTATACTAATAGAGCATTTATACTTAGCTACTAATTATTTATAGAATCAGTTTTAACCTTGTCTCTTCATTTCTACTCATTATTAGACATAAGCAGCAACCGATACTTGTGCTCCGTGTAAGCAATGGATTTATTTTAGCCGCACAGAGGTGACAATTGCCTTGATAACGGTAAGAAATGGGCCTTTCTTCCTTATGATCACTGGTGTTGATAAGAAAAACTCCAGCAAACCCTCTGTCCAGTGAAGCCAGTTACTATTAATCTTAGTTATTAAGGGCAAAATGATTCCATTAACCCGTCAGTATGAAATGGAAGCATTTATTTTTGCTGTTATGGCAAATTACTCGGCAAATAACTAAGCGAAGAAATAGCTCAGCAAAAACTGGATGGTAATTAATAACCAGCTAGGAGGAATTGTATTTATCACTGCCTTACGAACAATGCTACAGGCTAGCGAACATGACTGTAATGTGAACAATAGCTTCCGAAAATGTGCCGAATCACCGCTTCTAGATAATTCAGCGTTAAGCACCGAAGTACCCTCCTTACCGTTAGTGTTCACATGCTCCTAAGTAGCGGGTAGCAAAGTCTCGAAAACAACAAAATTGTGCTATTTCAGTCTAAGGGAGCGCTTTTTGCATTTAAGACTGATATTTCATGCTCAGCCTTTTGCTGCATTTGGACCCTGAATGTACTGAATTGTAATGCTGGCATTAAGATATGGCTGAGTCCGGAACAGCGCACATCGATGCAGCTCCTTTTCTCGTATGTAATGCCTTCAATGTTTCATTAATGCCATGATCTGACCAGTCATCTCTGAATAGCCTTGGGTTTTGGATTTTTCACCCAGGCTTTTAGATGTGGCGTGTTATCAGATATAAAAGATTTACAGTATATGTTTTGTGACGCTTAACTGCACCTTTATAATGCCTTCATAGTGCATTCATGGAACATTCATTACGTCTTCATAATTCATTCATAAAACATTCATAAGCATCATTTAAGTATACCTTAACATCCCAACATGGCTTAACAGCTGTAATATGTATTAATAACAAATATGATATGATAATAACAATCATAATTGTAAAAACATATAATGTTTGTTATTAATGTATATTAAGGCTATTAAGGTATGTTAGGATGTTTTGGTATACTTTGGTATACTGCTGCTTATGAATGTTCTATGAATGCATTATAAATGCATTATGAAGGTGCAGTTAATGTAAAGCGTTATCATGTTGCATATGAAAAAATATAATATGAAACATAACAAGTAGGCACATAGCCCAGGCTGTAGATGTATTTGGGGTATAATTATGTACATGAGTATGAGACTTTATGAGATTTTGAAATAAAAGTCTCTAGCTTAAATATTTTTTTTTCTCTTTACAAAATAAAAGTACAAAATAGCCTGATTCCTGCAATCACATATGGAAACCAGCAAGGAACTGTAGGATGTGGGAGGTGAAGGGGTTAAAGGACATTGTGTGACACCGTTAACCTTCTTAAACATGTGGAGACCACCCATAGATGGTTTTTAAGGAAAGCCATCTTTGCTGCTGGCAGAAAGGCTGAACAGAGCATCGATTGGGACAACTAATGACAATTTGCCGGTCCGTATTAGTGACGTGCTACTATCCGGCCCATCGTGAAAGGTCACGCTTCACACCCATCGTGAAAGGCCTGGCGGAAGGTCCCGGGGAGAGCGACGGCACTGACAGGAAGCAGAAAGCCTAACTAATCGTCCGCCGATGGGCTGCTGAGTGGGATCCGATTACATCTGTCCGTAATCCTGCCTGAGGAGGAAGAGGGCGTTTGCTGGCCCTCTTGTGCCTCACGTTCGAAATGACATGTTCGCCTGCATGCTGCGGAGTCAGCCACCTGTGGAGCAAGACACAACAAAGTAGCTTGGAAGGAGGCTGATGTGGTGGAGGGTGTTTCTTGAAGGAAATCCTTGTTGCTTTCTAAGGAAATTGGCAATGGACAACTTAACACTACAGCTTTCTTCTGAAGTCTCTTTTTATCAAGAGGAAAACATTACATGCATTTAAATGTTTTGCGTAACTCATAAATAAACTAATACATAAGGGCACTACTAGGGCTGTGTATTGGCAAGAATCTGACAATACGATACGTATCACGATACCAGAGTTATGATTCAGTATATCGTGATATATTGCAATACTGTATGTAATGTGATATACTGTATTTTTTTTTCTTCTAACTGTAGAAAAACTATAATGGTATAATGAAGACCATGTGCATACAGATTTAAGCAAAAACTTTTACTTCAGGTAAACGAGTTCAGTGCATACAATTTTTAAATAGCCACTAAAGGTTGTATATATTTAAATTGTCACTTTTTAATTTCTTATTTATTTTTAAATTTTAAAAAACAAATTAAAGAAAATAGTCACTGTAACTTCCAACTTTTTACTGTGAAAGCCAAAATGATTCCACGCTTAAGCCCAGTATGCCACAGGAGCTGGTCTAACACGCTCAGATTCAGCCATGGCTGCTAATGTTGCTAGTGACCAAACTTTGCTAAAGTTAGGAGTGGGGTGCAATTGGTGCGTCGTACTGAGCACAGCCATTTAGCGGCCTGGAGGTTAAACACAACACAAAGCGAACCACTGTCAACCGCAAATACATTTAAAGTCTTTTTTTTTTTTAATCAATGTTGTGTTTTTGAAAATTGATACAGTATCGCAAAATGAAATATCGCGATACTCAAGTGTATCGATTTTTTCTTACCCCCTAGGCACTGCTAACTCTGGGGGGTGATAATGAACAGAACAAGCATAATAATTCTGGTTTATTGTAGCTCGCTTTATATGAATATTAAATTGTTAACAAGCGACCAGACATATGATTGATTGCTTTTGTGCTATTATGGCCATTTGTCTGTGTTACTTCTAGTTTCTTGACTTCAGATTTGGATTTTCTCCCACCATGGCACATTAAAAACGTCCCAGGGCATATACAGACTAATGATCCGCAGTGTTAATTTACAAAGAGAATACATTAGGCATGTAATGAGGAAGGCCAGTCAGTCTGCAGATGCGGAGGCATCTTTGAATCCTCTTCTTCATTGTCATTTACAAAAAGCTGCTGTGGATACTCTGTAAATATGGGTTTCATGCTGGGTTTCAAGGTTTAATATTGTATGGAAGAAAAAATGCAGATAAGTATGTACTTTTTGGTGGAATGGCATTCTGTGCTTTAGCCATAAGCTAATAAACATTATACCTTAGCAGATAAGTCTTAATGTATTAGAGTTTATAAAGCTAGTTGGTGGGCATCTTTCTCATAGAATTTGCCAAATATAAAATCAGAAACAAAGGTTGATTGTAAGGCACGGGACATTCAGGACAGAATGCCAGTCCAGCAAGGGGCAACGTGGCCTTTCACAATGAACTTGACTAGAATAAGTGTTTCGGAGTTAATCCGATATATTATGGCCTTGCGTGGGACACGTTCCATTCCGTCCAAAGCGTGCAGGAAATACAGCTTCCTATTCCAACATGTCAAAAAGGCCCAGACATCTTTGGATAATGACACCTATCGTACTGAAATCTGGCATCTGATCCATTACATCTCTACACCCCACCAGGCTAGTCTGATAATTAAGTCTGTGACATTTCACCCTCGGGTGCCTGACTTATCTCAGGCGTCATATCAACCTGAAAATCTGAAGCTGAAAAAAACAGCTGTCAATATGATTCAGCATTTGTATTTTGACAGACTTTGTCTGGCCTGTGATTCCTGATAATAAGCTATGGTCAGCTGATGTTTTTTCAAAGATAAAAATATATACCATCCCTTGTGGTATAGACAAGAGGTAAAGTGGGATAGCCAAAACATTGTACTGTGGTTCTAAAGGGTCAGTCTTTATTTATTACACATCTGTTTGAGACAAACTCTTCTAACCACTTACCTTGGTCGGGTTCTAGGGGGGTACTGGAGCCTAGCCTAGGCAGCGCAGGGCACAAGGCCAGGGTACATCCTGCAAAGGATGCCAGTCCATTGTAGGGCACAAACCCACACTTAAATTCTGTGGGAAATTTACAGACTCCACATAGCCAGCAGAAGGTGAACACATCACCTCACATACAATAGAGGCAAGACCTGAATCATGGAGATGTAAGGCAACAATGCTGTTCAATGAGCCACCAGTTGGGAGCTAAGTGCACAGCATATCACTCATATATTTCTTGGATACTAAGAACAATAGTATTTGCCTGAAATTAATGAAGAGACACTGGATAAGAGACTGGATAAGTTGTACCTTTTATCAAAGGTGTAGAATTGGACCAAACCCCCACCCCGCTGAGCACACATGGTACACCCACTGTCACGGGCCACGGGAGGAAGGACACGGGAGCATGAATCGGGGCGATCAAAACAGAGTTTTATTGAGGAATGAAAGTAAAGTAAAAGGATCACTGGGGATCCAAAATGAGGATGACACCAAACAAGGGAAGGCCCAGAGAACAAGTAGGGCAGACACAATGACTTCAGTGACTGGACTGGGGAGCACAGGACTGAAAGGCATTTATAAGGGTTATAACAAGGGGCAGCTGGAGTGAATTAACATCAGAATGAACGGTAAGACTGACACATATCAGCTGTAGCTCGTTTGAGCCACACTGGAGAGAAAACAGGAGGCAGGAAGGCAGGGCGTGACACAAACCATATTGGTTAGGAAGTGTTCCTGTTCCCTATATCCAAATCTATGGCCTTTTATACAGCTTAAAAAGCAATATGTGAGTCTGTGATTTACTAAAAGGTACACTGTCAGTGCTAAAATGCAATATCAGTGATACACATGAAGAATGACAGAAAGATATTATTAGTGCAATTCAGAGGGCAAAGATCATATAGTAATCTCAGTTCAATAGGCGCCAAAGTGATACTTCGCCAAGGCCCCTGCAGAGATCCGGTCTGTAGATCCAGCCGAGCAATCTGTGTGATTCGTCTCGAGAAGTGATTTCTCACCAGAAAGAAATTTCCGTCAAAACTGCAAACATGATATTTGTTTTATTTATTTATTTATTTTTTTTAATATCTAACAGACATAGACATAACCAGACCTCACTAGTGGACCACAAGAAATATAGAAATCCTGCCTCGCTTAATAGTATTTTATCATTTTTTGTGTCAGAGTCGCAGTTTGTAACACTGTTAAATCATGCCGGGATCTTTGGTCTTGTGTGTTTCAGCCTTCTGCAGAACTGCTTTCTATCTCCTTTGTCAGCCTGAGGATAAAGTTTGATTAATGATGCCTGACTGAATCGGTTGTTCTACCCTTCCTCTTTCCCACACAGGCGATCAATCCAATGTGCTGCATTAGGGCCCCCGTGGAGCGCTGGCTGCCGCTACTTCACGGCAAAATGCTGTGAAAATTCTGTCTGAGGCTGATTTTACTAAACGTCTTACCAGTTTAGAGATGTACAATATTTATACAAGTCTATATAGAAAATAGGATGTTATATACTGTAAAATGGATAAATAGAATTTCTGGGGATTGTTGACGTGTGTTTGCAGTTTCCTTTTTTTAGAAGTATGTGTTTTTTGGGTCGTTAAAGTTTGATTACAGTTTAGCCAACAGTATATGTTTAGAAAAACAGATTTTATTGTATAGTCATTTATTTATAGTGGCGTTTGCGTGTTCTGCCATGCTCACCTGCAGGCCATGCTTTTAATCACCCCTGGGCTTCCTGGTATAATCCTCAGGCATCCTGCTTCCTCACACTGGGATAAGCGGCTATGGGAAACGGATGCATGGATGAGTAATGATATAGCTGCTCCCACTTTCTTGGTAATATTGGATTCCCTTGAACTTGCACATATTTTTCGGCACTCATTCTCAAAAGATCTGCCGCGGCAAACCACAGCAGCATGATGTCTTTCATTTCAGCACACAAGCAAAAATATAACTCCATAAACAAAACGAAAAATAAAATCAGATCACTTCCTGCTTGATATCATCTACGGTGGATATTGTTCTCTTTTCGGTGATATTCCAGCTGGAAACACTGTATATTTGTATCAGGCCAATGGCCGCCATGGGGTTACTGTAGCTCAGATTAAATGATAGAGTTACATTATTTTTTCTTGACAGCTTTATCATTCGAGAAAGTCTGCTTTATAACACCAGCTTCTCAGTGTCAACTGTTATAGCTTTCTTTAATCCCAAGCCAAACTCCTCTTGCCTGTATTGAACACAATGGAACAAGAGTGACAGGATTTGTGGTGTTTTTGTATTCAGTGCTGAATGACAAGGAACTTAATGCTGGTATCCTTGGTGCCTTGCGCTATAGAGTAGCCTACAATCACAAGCTTTTCAATAAACGTATATCCTATATTTAATGAATTTAATGAGCAATTTAAAAAAAATTAGGCTTTAAAGGATCTTTTAAATCTCAGAAGGTTCCAGTTATTAATATCTATAATCTATCACTAATATATGGCAAAATGTATTTTTAACTTAATGACCTGTGATGATCTGGTATCCCATCCAGGGCATACTCCCTCTGTGTGCTGCCTGGGATAAACCATAGACCCCTCAGGACCAGAATAAGTGGTTGGAAGGATGGATTTTTAATGAAACGGATGAAGTGTACTGAGTAAAGGAGACTAATTAACGTGCACAGAGGCCGGACTAGGTAGCGATGAGTTCTGGGCGTTACTCTGACACCGTCTCTGATGAGCGCGGAGGAGGCAGCGTCAGACTAGCGGTATAAATGTGAAGATGTTCAGCGCAGCACCATAAAACCGTAACCGTGCCTTTTAATATTCATCCCCCGGTTTTATGCACTGCTACCTGAAAATAAAAATGAATAATAAAACCCTCCTTATAGGACTCGCGAAAGTAACAGAGGCCATTAGGGGCTCTTAACCGTCTGCGCTCCTTCCACGGAGACGGTGCCAACGCCGATGGTCCATTTGCTGCCCCCCCCACGCCTCCTGTTCTGTAGCCGTACCCAGCTCCGCACCCCCCACTCCTGGCCCCCGGGCCTTATTTGCGTCCCCCACCTGCCCAGCCGCGGTTAATAGGGTATGAACGGCCTACAGGGGGCGTGGCCACGGAGCCCCGCGCGCGCCGCGGACAGTCCCGCTCAGCGGCATCACCTCCACGTCGATCCTCCGCGTCTGACTCCTGCCAGTCATTCGCCACCCCGCCGAGGTAGGGGCCGAAAGACCTTGCAGGAAATAGGTTTTTCTAGCCTTCGTGTCGATAACATATGCAGCATAACAGCTACACAGACACATTTCACAAGGTTAACAGTCTAATGATGAACCTGAGAAGGTTTCTTATATATATATATATATATATATATATATTTTTTTAGCACACATTAAGTAGGCCAGTCACTAGCATTTTCCGTGGTGGCGTGTGGTCAAAATGCTTCATGTTAGGTTGAATAACCATAACCAGACTCTGTAAACTGAGACTTAGCTGCATCCCCTGGCGGTAGCTGCTGGAAGCTCCCCTGGGAAAGTGATTTCTCACCTAATAAGCACGTCATTGCTGTGGTTTATCTGCGCGGTTATCTATGCCGCATCATGAACCGCTGCTAATCCATTTTACCGCAAGCTCGCGGGAAAGAATTAGCTCAGTGGGGCGATCCCGCGGACAAAAAGCTCCGACCGTATGGGTTCAAATTATACCGGACATGTTTATCACACTCAGAACAATTCATCTGTCTGCTTGGATTGTGTGAAATATGAAAGGTGGCAGGAGAGGATCAGATATTTCCCCTCAGAAGAGTCTTTGGGAGTATTTCTCCTGTTCTAGACAGGTTTATGGTGAAGGATAAGCTTTTATAATATTATCCTGAAATTTTAATATAATTGAATGGGGATTTGGAGCAGAGAGTCAGTAATTTAGAGTGTAGAATAAATACAAGAAATTTTAAGCAGCCTGCGCATAACTGTCTGAAGAAATTACAAGTTTAATATATAAAGTCTACCTTCTACAGCTTTTTATGTGTGCAGTGATTATGTCTCAAGTCATCTGTCTAGTTGAACATCAGTTTAGAAGCATTTTAATAGAATATTGATGGGTTAACTGAAAATGCAGGATATTTACACTCAACATGCAGAATTTTAAACGGCTTTTAAGCGAGCGGAATAAATTGGAATGGAAATTAATCAATTTTTATTACCATATAGGTGGTGCTTCTCTCTTTAGTTTCCTGATCCAGCTCAGATGCTTTGCGAACAACTGAATGTTAACTATTATGAGATTTAGTGAAATGTGTGCATTATTTCCACTTTAGTTTGACTCCCAGGAGTGTGGTCACAGAGTACAGAAATCACGTTCTACGAAAGCATCTAACTCAGATCAAAATTCCTCTGAGAAGTTAGAAGAGTTGCTCAATGCTGAGGATTCTGGGAAAGATCACAGCCATTTCCTGTAGAGGTCCCCCCTCCTCCCCGCCACCTTGCGCTAACAGCCTATCAGCCGCACAGTCACGGCTCAGCCTGTCCTCTGCCAGGCCGCTGGGAGCAAGGGCCCCTTGTAATCGCTTGTGGCACTTGACATACGAAACGGTTCAATGGGTTTTATTAATCGAACGCTTGCGCGGGCGGAACGGGGAAATTCGCTCTGGCGGCCGGAACCGCACTCCGGGGGCAATAGGCGCTTGGGCGCCGAGTCGCTAACTGGCATGTGGTGGCTGTCCTTCCCGCCTCTTTGTTTCTTTAGGTGGATGCCCTGCATGTCAGTGGGTTTGTATCTCAGTGTGTTTCTGATGCCCTTTTTTATCCTGGCTAGCTCTTGGTGGGGGGTGTGTGCAGGGGTGGGGGGGTGCAAGGGTTATCGGACTTGAGGCCAGGAGCGCAGACAGACATATCTGTCCGAAGCTGGGTGCTTAATTCATGTGAATGGCATCAGCCAATGGAAATGGCCTGCAGGCCAGCTAGCAGATAAGGGCTAGCATCAATAAAACAGCATGGGGCCTTGGTATTATCTTGGAGCACCTTGGCTAATTGCTGTTTTGGAGGTGCATTGGTATGTATAGCTGGCCCTCCAAACTCTTTGAATATGGAAATCGGTTTTCTTGTTTTTTTTTTCGCATTTGGTCATTGCATTTGGGTGTTGTTCTGGCCAGCAGTTATGATAAACACGCTTGACATTAAACCTGAGGGAGATTTTTTGGATCCGGTCCGTAATGGGGTATGACTATAGTGGTTTAGCAAGGTCAGGCACTCTACCTACTGCTTGAAATGTCACCATGACCCAGTGGGGTAATAATCAGGCCGGTGACATGCAGGAGGCCCTTGCTGCGTTTCACAGAGAGATGCCCCTGGATCGCTCAGTGTGTGTCACAGCTGTACCTAATGATTTATTGGGCTCAATAGGTCGATGTGGAGTCCTTGTGACTGTCCCTTGGCCCTTCAGCTAAAACATTCCTGGCTCTGTACCCCTGCAGTCGCAAAGCATGCGATAGGAGGAGACGGCTTATGAAGGGAACGGCGATTTGTATTCCCAACCTATTTGTTCTCGTTACGCTCCTTTTGTGAGGGCCATCTTTGATTTGTCTCCTGTCCCACCCCAGGCCCTTTTGCCTCAGACAGGCTTCGCGTCCCGCCAGGGGCCGTGGCAAACGAAGCCCTTTAATTAATAAATAAATTAACAAGGTGGCTTAGCGCCGGGGTGCCCTTAAGGCACAGTCGAGAACAAAAGTCTGTGTCAAACAACGTCGGCTCTCAGGCGCGGCTCCCCCTTAGAACACAGCGGGAGTCCTTGCCATCTGCGGTGTGACGCAGTGTGGTGTTGCGCATTTCCCATAATGCCCTTGGCGCCCTTGCTGCTCTGTTACCAAAACTGAATGGTAGCAATCGGGCCCGTTTGTTTGCTGGAACTGTAAAATAATGTATAAATAAAAAATCACCCCTAAAACTCACATGCACACATTATATTCACAAATACATGGACTGAAGTATGTTCTGAATGTATCTGAGTTTTCACATTTAACAGTATGGATTTTAGTGAAGGAGATTCAGGGGTCTGGACACTCCTTAAAATGTTCTTGTTTTCTATTTTTCATTTTGTACCTTTTGGTGCACATGGTAATAAGTGTTGTTTGTGAAAGATTGCGGCCGAGGAAATTGCATTTCCCTTGTTCTGGAAGACGGATGAGCACACCTGAGCACCGGGCTTCATTTTCGTTCTTGGCGTCTGTTGAGGCCGCTCTCCAGGCAGATTCCGAATGGCAGAGGGTCAGAACATCAACGTTTGTGCGGGCTGAAAGCCATAATTGGGCAACGACGCGAGAGTGCCAGCTTTGGTGCTGTAGCACATGAGGATTTCCCAGAGGAGGGAGGTCCTTCCTGTCTACGGCACGCCTTCATCCCAGACGGCGGGCCGTGTGAGATTGGACTTGTCGGGATTCGTCGTGGATATGGGGTGTTCAGCTTGCTGTTCAGCATTTCTTACTGTCGACGCAGCTGTAGTTTTGTTTGCTGTTTGAGCAAACAAATCCATCAGGAAGTAGGTTGCCATCACGCTTTCCCTTCGCTTTCTCCTCGCAGAAAACCTCCAAGAGGCCCTTGGCATGGCAGAAATGTCTCTGAAAACTGTGCCAGGGGACGCCGATTTATTTCCCGTTCACGCGCCGTGTGAGGTGTGTGACCCCAATCAATCTACCGTCCTCCTCCGGAGCGCGGGTCGGCTGTCCAGGATCTGGCCACACATAATGACAGGGTAGAACAGCGTGTGCGCTGATGTCACCTGTCCCAGGGAGGCGGAGCAGCACCAATAGCTACTGAGGGTTCAGAGATTAGGTGCACTCCCCAACGCCACTTCCGAATGGATCCTGTCTGCCACTCTGCTCCCAGCTGCATCCCCCAAGCTACTACCTGTCAGGTGCATCCTTAGTTAACTTCTCCATTCCTTCTAGAACTTCGAACAATGTGCATCACAATTTCCACTTAAAAGCCGCCCCCCCTTAAAGTCTGTAACCCTTCCAGGGTTAATTGGCTGCTGACTCACTCTAAAAAAACCTTTGGGCAGAAGAATAAAAACGATGTAGTCACTGCTGTTTGCTATGGTGAAGAAGTATTATATATGCATATATTTGTTGTTTTATAATGTCATTAATTATTAATTATGTTGTTCCGCAGTTCCCGAAATGGAATGATTGTTTTGTGAAGTGTACAGCACAACATAGACTGGCTTTAGGAGAGAGGGAGAGAGAGAGAGAGACATTCGTTTGGGGGATGAATTGTGTGGCTTTAACTCCAGTAAAGGTAACCTGTTATGTTACCCTGTGAGAAGGCCTCGGGCGACTCGGCCAGCAGAAGCACGTGGCAAAGAGAGAGCTGACAGCAGGCCAGGCTTTTAGTTTTGACTTTCCCCTATCCAAGGACAAAGGGGAGCAGGGCAGGATGGGACAGAATGGGACTTCAGGGGAAAACCAAAGCCTGTTATAGTGAGAAGGAAAAAGGAGGGGGCGTTGTCTGGCCCGGGGAGGGGGGGGGGGTTAGGATGCTGTGCCCGTGTTTGGAAGGTCAGCACTTCAGATCCTGTCGATGCCAGAATGATTTCACTGTTGGGCCCATGAGCAAGGCCCTTAAACCCTAATTGCTGCAGGGACTGTTAAGCATGTGCTAAAAGAATGTAATGAAAAAGACCAAAACTCCAAGGCCAGCGTGCAGCTTCACCTGCGGTTTTGGCACAGGAGCTGTCCGTGGTCCTGGAAAAACAGTGATTGCCGCTCTGCCTACTTCTGACATCAGTGTAAGCATTGTGCACAAGCTATCAGAAGATTAACTCTAGCGGTTCAGTGAAAGGTTGAAGGACGCTTGTGTAGTGTATGGTTTACAGAAGAGATGGCGACAGAGGAGAGAGAAATATGTCCTTGTGAGAAATTCCTCAATAGGGACTGAAAATGTACATGACACGGGGATTGGAGGAAAGATCCAGACCTTTGTTTGGGATCCTGGGGGGGCTAGAGAAGGACAAAGACACAGGGAGCCAGCTGGGAACACCCCAGAGAAGTAACACAGGACTGACTTTGGGGCTTGGGGAAGGATGACAGATTGGCAACAGTTCTGAATGTGGGATTTGCCCCCTAGTGAGAGGAAGCAGAAATGTCTTGTGACATTTAGGAGGGCTTTCACCTGAGATTCATGCCCTCCCCTCCTCCGATCATAACGTCCAAACAAGCGGAGGTTAGTGCTTCCAAAGACTTCTCTGGTTCTTGTTCAGTTGGGGGGGGGGTTGGCAGCTCATACATCCGTCACTGTGAAGGATATGTCTTTAACTCAGGAAGAGGAGTTAATTATCAATTTTCACCCTTCCCAAAATCTCCAGTGACAACATGACAGGTAACCACAGGAGAGGGGAAGCCCCCCCCCCCTTTGCTGAATAAGCCTCCTTCTTTTTTTTTTGCAGGAAACCTCTAACGATTGCAGGGGGTACCACAGCACCCGCCGAATTTGCTGCTTTCGCGGGACTCTCGGCAGCTCGAGCCGTTGGTCTTTGCACGTCTTGGCGTGTTGAGGCCCCGCACATCTGTGTCTGCCTCAATGATGTGTCCCAACTCGCCATTGTTTCATTAAACAAGGTCAGATGAGGGCCCCTTTTTAGCGGAGGCGGCTGGGCCTGAGCCCGTACACTAAAGTGCCCCTGAGCCCTTATTTTGTTCATCCGGGTTACACACTCTGTACTGCGGGGGGTTGTTGGATTGTGAGTAAGAAGGCTTGTCCTGATGTTTTGTTGTGATTGTGTGCCTCCCTCTTCCCTGTTGGGGGGTTGTTGGTGTGGGAGACTGTGCGATGGGGGGGTGGAATGTGGCCATTGTTGGATTTGCAGAAAAAGTCCATTGACTGGGGCTCTGACAGCTGCGGGAGACAGTGCTGGCCCTTCATGGCCAGCCAGGAAGTGACACAAGGCCTCGTTCTCAGCCAGCCCTGGGCAGCCCCCTCCTCACATCCAATTACCCAATAATATGTTGCATCTACGATAACCCAGTGACATATTAACTAGCCCCATGTCCATAAGTAATTCTGGTGTATGACCCCCCTGACTTCAGCCATTTGTTCTGGAGGACCCTGATTGGACAACGCTCCCCCTAATGAATTGACTTGAGCGAATCAGGCAGGGAGACTTTGTTGCCTTTTATCAGCCCCTTATTTTTTTTATATCCCCCAAGATTTGAATCAATTGCTTGTTTTCCCAACAAGTTAAAAACTCAACCGAAGCCAAAGTCAATTGCATGTATGAAGAAAGGAAGGTGTGAAATACTTCACACAATTACATCTGTATAGATTCAACAATGGCAGATTAACAAGTAGTTTTTTCAGTGAAATCACAAGACACAGCAAACTCAACGTGGTTAAATTTGTGATACAACTTTTGGTGTCTGTTGAGGAATGTCTGAAACAATAATTGATTAGACTTCAGACCCAGAATAGTCAGAGACTTAAAATATTCACTTGAACGACTGAATGGAAAAATTTGACAGCATAATTTAGATGTGTGGCCTTAATAGTATGGTTTTAAAAAAAACATTTTCAGTTTCCCCTTTGTGGTACAGGAGATTTAATGGACAGGGAAAATGTGTGCAATTTTTGCCCGATGACAGGTGACAAACTATTCAAAAGTAGCATTTCAAGGCTGTGCACTCATTGTGACAACCCCCCGCCTCCCCCGTACACACATTTAAGTACATGGCGATTGGCTTGGGGTTCAGATCTAATGTTGTGTTCCATTTACTTCGGAGGTTGGAAGTCAAAGCTGGGACATCACACCTGAGTTCATCATGTTCCAGAACAGCAAGCCAGAAAGATATTTAGTAATATCAGTGACCTGTTTCATGTGGCAGGATTTCTTGCTTAACCAAATAACTTGTCAAATTAGCTTACAATTAGCCCAGACTACCTTAAATCTAATGAATTATCCATCTTAGCAAGAAATCCGGCTATCTGAAACAGGCCACAATTCCAGTCCAGTTATTTGTTAGCCATTGTTAGCAATATCAGTTGATAACAACACATTACGTGATATTTTGTGCATAAAAACACTGTAGTCCACAGATATCCGTTGGACATTACTACAGTATGCATACGACTGATTTCTTGTGCCACAAATAAGACGTAAGTGTTTTAAGGGTTATGGTTGTGTAGATTCTTCCGAATTCATGAGTCGGAATTCTGATTTCAGGGGGCGTTCCAATTGAAATGTCCGATTTGGAATTTCTGTGTCGTAAGATCAAATGGAACGCAGCATAAAATGCACAGAATGACTTACAACGTATAATGATGAAATGGAGGCAGAGTTACTTTTGTTTCTGGTTTTTAGTTTTAGGGAATGAAAAATCATTTGTGATTGTGACAAAAAATTAAAAAATTGCACCAAGTTGTAAAAAGGGGTTTGATGCCCGTATGGCATATATTCAAAGCACGTCGCGGCTGCAAAATGTAACTGGGATGAGATCCAAGCAGCTTTGAGTTATATGTGCCTGGGGTGTTCGGCGACTTTAAACAGTGTGAAAACTGCATAGAGAGAGCTGGCCACTTTGGTGGCAAAAGGATGCCGAGATGCCAGGCTGGGAGCCGATATAAGCCGAGGAAGAAAAGGATGGCTGAAGAGCAGCAGCAAGTGGCAGCTCTGCAGTCTTGTCGCAACATCATGCCTCGTTGGATCGGCACCATATTTCTCTGAGCGGTGGTCCAACTTTACTGAATGGCATTGGCTAGCGTTCACTTTCGTCTCTTTCTCAGTCCACCACCTGTGCATGCCCAAACACATCAAGGCTGTTTCTGACAATATTTTTCATCCAGTTTCCATAATTGACATGCAGTTGTGCGAAAAAAAACTTCTTTAACTGAAGGGAAAGACAGTGAAATAAGGGTGAAATGGTCAACCAGCTTCAAAACAGGAACTGTGTAGATGCTGTGTGGACTTGCAGCAGTCTGCATATATATTTTGCATACACTGACACTTATCATGGGCTACACACTGATCATAGTGCCGACGACTAATGGCTGTAAAGGAACATTAAATTTCAAAGGCATCGACATTTTTTTTGTGTTCTGGCAGCCGCACTCGGAAACTTCATGAAATGACCCAACTCCAAGCCGACAAGCACTGTGGGAACGGCATGCAGCAGGCTGCGGCCGCGCAGCTTCCCACTTCCCGCTGTCACGCTGCCATTCGCGCCTGAGCTCTTCATCGCTAACGGCCCGGGTATCCATTTCCCTGTTTGTCTCCACCCCTCCATATGCTGCTAACTATCCAGGGAGGGGGATAAACAGGGGCAGGCGTCCTTCTGAGTAAAAAAGAGGGAAAGAAAAGACGAGAAAACGAAGGGAGGATCTGAACACACCTCGTGGCTGGATATCGATTAACCCTAAATGGCGTTTAAAGAGCCGAAGAATGCACTACAGACTCGTGGGAAGGTTTCATGTTCTCAGACCCTTCTGGCTCATTAGTGGAGATGGCTGCAGATGAAAGACTTAACGAAAAAGGAAGGAACTACAAGCCACTAAATCTGCCAACCCCACCTCCCTGTGTTTTTTGAAAGAAAGCATGTGCTCATCCTTCTACCAAAGACCAGTGCTGAGTAGACGGGTATCCAGTACATACACCAGGCAGACAATGATAATCATAATAATCATAAACAAACAGATACACAGCAAACACATCTGTTGACTCAATAAACACATCTGTTAACTCAACAAACAGAAAGCTTTGCGCATCACAAAAACACCCTTTTTTTTTCATTACTCGTGAAATGATTGATTGTCACATGCACGAAACTACGCGGTTTTATGTAGCCGCTAAGGGAGGAACACACTTCAGGCAGCAAGGGCCTCCGCGTTTGCCTGCTGTGGCGTGCGCTTGCAGCAGGGCTGTTGGGATGCAGGCAGTCACAAAAGACGACGGATCTTTTCAGAAAACATTTGGCGAATGGTGCCAACTTTATATAGAAGGCACACGAAGACAAATCATAGCAATATTTACAACACTTGCAAAAGCACTTTAAAAAACTAACGAAGCAAAACGATTACAAGGACAAGCAGAGTTGTTGTTATTAGTCTCTCTTTTGATGGTGGAAACGATTTCGGTAATCAATAGACAATTCCAGTTTCATTTCCATTCCAGCCCAATTAAAACTTGTTTTGAACGTTTGGTCTTTTTTTTAACCAAGCTGACGCAATTAATTGTGCCGATTAGCGTGGTGACTGAAAGGGAGTTGTTTGATTTACATCATAAAACTAATAGGGGACTGAGAAATAACAACATAAACCTTTAAACACATCCTTCTGTTCTTTTCAATTTAAAAGCCAGACAACTTAAATATATTTTGCCTATGAGACCAACAGAACACAGCAATGATGGGCAAGCGGTGGTTGCCAACCGGTCAATCGCGAGCGACAGGTCGGTCAAGGCATTCCTAGTTAATCGGCAGTATCCGTCACGTGCCCCCCGCCCCCCCCAGCCTCGGTCGGCAAAATATACCGTTGCAACTTGGTAGCTCCCCGGGTTATTTGTAGAAGTATCTCTCATTGTAAAAATGGTTGGAGACCACTAATGTAAGGTATGTACTGTATATGTGTTTTAGGCAAGTGGTTGTGAAGAATAGGTTTATATATATCATACACACACATACAGTCATGTGAGAGTTCAACGGTTTTACGTATCTGGACATCATAAAAAAATCATTCCGCCCTTACCAGGTTCTAAAATAATTTAAATCTAACCTCAGGTGTAAACAAACACACAACAAATTCCACAATAACATTATTTTACAAAAATGAAGTCAAAATGTAATGTGGCTTCTTTACAATGTTGCATCATTTAATTGAAGTTTATGGGCATTCCTTTATGCACAGCTGTCTTAAAGTCCACAGTATTTCATTTGGGCTGAGGTCTAGACTGTGACTGGGCCATTGCACCACCTTGATTCTTTTCTTATTTAGCCATTCTGATGTAGATTTGCTGGTGTGCTTGGGATCATCGTCCTGTTGCATGACCCAGATTTAGCCAAGCTTTAGCTGTCGGACAGATGGCCTAATATTTGACTCTGCAGTAGTTTGATATACAGAGGAGTTCATGGTTGACTCAATGACTGCATGGTGCCCAGGACCTGTGGCTGCAAAACAAACCCAAATCATCACCCTTCCACCACCATGCTTGACAGTTGGTATGAAGTGTTTGTGCTGATATACTATATTTGGTTTTCGCCATATGTAGCACTGTGCATTATGGCCAGACATCTCCACTTTGGTCTCATCGGTCCAAAGGAAATCTCAGCCAGGTGCTGCGACTCACCCCCTCAATCCCCACTTCCAATTTTTCACACACTGCTTCCGCATTTTGGCTTAGTTTGTGTCAAAGAGATAAAAGCACGGTGTAATGTGTCATGTGTCCTGTCCATCTGAGGTTGTATTTATCTCATTTTAAGACCTACTAAAGACCAGGTGAATTTTTCTTGTCCTAAAAACCTTCGAATTGAAAGTGTACTTCCGTGTTTCAGGTGATTGTATGTATATACACACACACTATATATATATATATATATATATATACACTCACCTAAAGGATTATTAGGAACACCATACTAATACAGTGTTTGACCCCCTTTCGCCTTCAGAACTGCC
>JAODKM010000118.1:972806-983302 GCA_026780845.1 Petrocephalus sullivani | reverse complement strand
CACACGCACACGCACATGCACACGCACATACCTCACCAGCTGCTCAAGATAGTTCCCATTGTCTCTTATCCAAGATTTAAGCCGGGCAGCTTTAACTGACTTTGCAGAAGAGCAAAAAGCTTTCTCTCCCGGGTAATTTGGGGTGGAAAAAAGGTAGAAATTATACCTCAGTCTATATGGGGGGGGGGGGCATTTTTACTGTACTCTTTCTGTTTAGCTGTTAAGTGCTCGGGCAGCTTATAGCCTGTTTCCGTCCTCTCTAGATCTCTGCTTAACTTTTACTTATTTTTGTAATGTGCATTGTTGCCAGTATTTCTGCACTGTATGCAGATTCCGGTGTTTGGTTCCTGAGTTTCTGCTTAGTGAGAGCAGAAGGAGAATCCATGGGAGACAGACACGCGGGAAGATCAGACGCAACGCTGGGATTTTTTTATGACTCGCGCTGCTGGCTGCATTTCGCTTCTTTCAGCTCCCCAAACAGGCCAGCCCTCTCCGCTAAAAGCCATCAGAACTCGCGGCAACACCGCTGAGAGTGGCTAACGCTAATCTGTCCTAGCTGGAGTCGAGCGCCCTGCCATGTCAATCAAGTCGCGGTGGCGCTTTCATCTAGCATTTTCCGGCCTCTTGCCTCCGTGGCACGATTTCTGGATCACAAGGTTTGAGGCACCTAAGGGGGATCTTGCCATCACTGGATTGCAGGGTTGCACCGTTGCTGTTGCTGGATCTCAGTGCCCTTTTCAGGAAAAAACGGTACCCACTGCTGGCTTTGACAATAGAAGATGACTTGAAGACAATATTAGACAACACTCTCTTGGCCCAGGAGGTTTGCACATACAAGTCATCCAAGGTAGCAGACACTCACATTAACACAAATAACTATATATACAACTGTGACGTAATACAACTGTGTGCAGGAATGTGATGTAAACTAGTTAACTGACAAATGAATAAAAATAATCCCCAAATTTCAGACTAAGAACCTGCTGCCATCGGTGTAAAAAGTTCCTGTCTTGTAAAAGTTGTAAAAGACTTATTCCTTTGTGTAACACCACGAGCCCTGTGGTTCCAAATTGAACAATTGAGAGAAATTTAGCTTTGCCGTTGAAAACAAAATTACTGTGTGGCAAAGCCTGCCTGGTGGTGTTGGCGTAACACTGAAGTCCATGTGAGTGTGACAGTCATGCTAATCCGGTTGTGTTTCTTCCAACTGTTTTCATTGTTCTACCAGCTGTTGATGTTTCCTTGGGAAAACAGGCATGGAGATGGTAAGCGAGCTCTGAACTGCGTCGATATATATGGATCACTGCACACATGGAAACCATGTACCCGTGAAAACTAATAATAACTAACTAATTAGTTCAAAGCCTGGTATTAATAGCTCACATCCCATCGAGGGTGTGCCTAGCTTAGGGTTTCCTGGGATAGGCTCTAGTCCCACAGTGACCCTGCATCAGACAAGCGGTCATGGAAAATTAGTGTATGGGTGGATTAATCGTCAAATAGTATATAAGTACTAAGTATGTAATAGCATATGATAGCAGTGACATGACAGTTATGATAATGATTCTGCATACCTCGTTAAGGAACCCATTAAAGCGTATAAAGACACGAGGGATCGTTTTTAACAGCGGCGTGATTCACAGTATGGAAGAAAATCGGCTTCTTCCCCTCATTGTGCTGAAAGCCATTGTGGCAGCCCGATTCGTCCTGACGTCCTTAAGCAGCCAGGCCCAGCCGTGTAGTCTATTACTCAGCGCGGACAACGGCTGTCTGGCGACACTCTCCTGCCAAAGAGCCCACCGATTAAGTCACATACAGGCCTCCATTTCCGACCTGCAGGAGCTGTGAAATTTTTCTTAACACTTATTTGCTTTGCAGACACTCTCCGTAAAATCCGCAGCAACACAAAGAGTTTGCCCATTTGTGCAGACGGATGCTTTTCGGGCCAAAGTAAATCAGGTTCGGTACTTTGCTGAGAGCCCCGTCTGGCACCTGAACACACTGCAGTCCGGAACCGCTGCACCTCTTTTAGCCTAGCTGCTTGCTTCTGTGGCTAACTTTTTGGCTGAAATATTTCATAGGCAATTTGGAGAATGAGTGAGCTTGGCACTCTTGGAGTTATGAATGGGGGGGCGACTGGGCATTTGAGAAGCAGCCGGGGGGGTCGGGGTGGGTATTGGAGGTTTGGTCACTCATTCTTCTTGATGCTTTTTGGACTCTGTTAGTATTAATTTATTGTCAATTTCATTTTTTGCACAGGTTTCAGCTACTCTATATTTTTGCACATGCAAACTCTCACTTTTTATAGTTACGTATCTCGTTTTTTTATCCTTTTTTATTGCATTTTTACTGTTGTATTCCAATTGTATTGTATTGCACTTGTATTTTACTTGGCTTCCTTATTTTATTTTGTGTTGCATTGTATTTCTTGTGTTTTTTATCTTTGGTACTTGCATGGTGAGAGTTATGCCTTGGCGAAACAATTTCCCTCGATATAAATGAGGTTTGATCGTGTTGTATCCTACACTGCTCCCTTTCCCTGTCTCTCCATATGTTTCTCACTAAAACACACATAAGACAGAGAAGGAGGTTTCAGGCAGACTCATGCTCTCTGACCGGCTTCTGCGGGACACGAGCCTCTTTGTCCACCTGCCCTAAAGAAAAAAATAACCCCCATCGCTTGTACATAAACAAGCGGCCTTTTGTGCGAGCCTGTTAAAAGCCTCGCTGATAGCCAGACCTACTGAATGAGCTTGTTATGCGAAACAGAAAATTACTTTGCGTGAGGTCAGATAGCTGTCACCTTTTAAAAACAGGTTTGTGGATCCTTTTAACAGAGGACGGTGTTCATTCTTAAACTATTTCCCTTGACCTTCCATATCCTTGTATCCAGTACAAGGCCCTGCTGAGCCTGGAAACACACAGGAATCACTAGGACCAACGCAGAGAAACACCCTGGATGGGTTACCAGTCCCTCGCAGGACACTTACACACTGGGCAATTTCGATATGGCAGCTCACCTTAGACATCCCACCTCTCCTGGAAGTTCTGGGAGTCCCCGTAAATTGACAGCAGCTCCCTGACACCCGTGCAATGATGTGCAATGTCCCAGGAATCTTTTCTTTTTTTTTTTTTTGCTTGGCATATTTTATTTCCACAACCTCTCTTCCATGACACCCTCCCCCCATCCACCTCGCTGAAATCAATATGCCTAAGGTGGGATGTCTGTCACCTGCGTGTCTTTGGACTGTGAAGGAAATGGAGGTATCTCAAGGGAGACCCCAAGCACACATGGGGATATGAGAGGCGTGGCACTCAGCGGGGCACCACGCCACCTGTTAATTCTTAACACCTTGGCCTTTTTTACAATAACTTAGACCCAAATGGATGCGCGGATCTTGTGTCGTTATGCGTTCTGTTGGATGGATCTCACCTGAGCATTTTTCTAGCGCTTTGAGCCAAACGTGGCGTCGCGTGACCTAAGCTGTGCCAGGCCGTTCTGTCGGCTTGCTAAATCCCTTTGGATTCTTCAGGCATCATATGGTAGCAGAGTGAGGTCTGGTCACGTGTACCTATTTACACAAATGATAGCCGCAGTAAATAACCAGTCATGGTGCTCGATCACCTGGCACCCAGAGAGTTATTATTACTAAGAGTATGTGCTTTTCGTGTTCTCTGTTAGGAAACAGAAAAGGTCATTGTGTCACATGAGGCAGCGTGTGGCCCTTACACCTTGGATTTCCGCCTTGAATAGTGACCTTTTTATTAAAGCAAGGATGAAGGACTCATATATTTTGCTGATATCATTAAGCAAAAAGACACAACAAAGTTGTTAAATTAACATAATGAAATTGCTTATTGGATAAGCAGTGCATACCTCTAGGTTTATTAATCAGTGAATGATTAGTTACCTCGTGGTTTATTAGTTAATTAGGGACCGGGAGAGGACTTTGTGGGTCCTTGCAGCTAGCCGAGTCCTGATCTTGGGTGAGCCCAATATCACCGACTATTCTGTGAGATAGTTACTGTGATTTTCTTCAGCTCTAATTTATTCACGCTCACAGATTAGGTGTCACAGTGACCAGGTAGGTGAAGCTGCTATGGGCCCCCCCCCCCCCCCCACACACAAATACACACACACACCTCCGGCATGTGACTCCGCTCGGGGATTAAGCGCACTCAGGTCCAGCCACAGCTTTCTCGGGTCCTGATCGACACGGGAAGATTCACATCCGCTGCACGTTTAATCTTTCTAAATAATGGCTTAATTTTAACGTGCCATGTAGGGATCCCCCCCCCCCCCGCCCCCCGCTGCTGTTTGGGGGGGTGCAATGAAAAGGGAAGTGGTTTATAACCACCGTCAGAGTTTAATCGGAACAAAGAAGGGAACGGGGCATGTTTTATAGGCCGACGCTGGGATACCGAGGGATTCAATTTCCCCACTCTGACAAGGCGGGAGAAGAAACATTGTTGTCCTCTTTCTGTCTCCATTCCCGTCCAGCCTCCAAAGGAGCGTTAAAATGTGAGCCGATCCCGGCAGCCGCTCTATCTCGCTTCCCCCCCAGTATATCTACGACAGGACAATTTCTATGTGAGCCGGAGCAGACCCTCCTGATGGATATCAGGGCTGAGCGATGGCCACGTTCCGGACTTTATCCATCAGAGTAGCGGAGCCGCACCACTCCTAAAACGGGCTGTTAGCTGACAACTGCTAAAATAGTATGGATATGCAGAACCATTAAAAACCCAATTACCCCGCGCGTTTCCATTACAGCTGCGATGTACGCTACACTAATCATAAAGAGTCAATATGGAAACAAAACAGCGTCCGGCTGCCGTGAATCAAATCGCAGTTTCAAATCTAATGTTTAATTCAGCGCGGCATAAATCTCAGAAGTGTGAACATTATTAAGCTTTATTACAGTTTTACACTCATTTTATATGGAGAGGTGATTTATTGCCTCACCGAAAGCACTTTTCATTTACGCCTATCTTTCCTGTGCCGGGCGAGGTGGCTTTAACCCCTATGTGCCTGAGAGAAACTCTGCTGCACTGCTCCTTTCAGAGCGCTGATGACGTCCTTTTGCTCTGCCTGGTATTTATTTATGGTGAGGGGGTCAGCTGGGAGCCTAAAACTAGGGTGATGTGTGGCTTGGTTGGCCTGGTCAGTCGATCACTGCTTTGAAACCCCCGGGTCAGCTGAGCTAATTTGCGTTTGCTGTGGGAACTGTCTGCCCCTGCTTTTTCTCACAAATGTCCGTTGCTTTAGCATCGGCTAAATAAATAAAGGCTAGGGGTTAAGGGCCCTGCTCAGGGACCCAGCAGTGGCATCAGACTGCCAGGCCCGGGATTCCAGTCGGTGGCTGTCCGGTCATGGGCATGGGGTCCTAACCTGCTGAGTCATACAACGTGATGGTGGATAAGGAAGCCTGGCACACTGTCCTTGTGTGTTCCCGGATGGGCATGTGGTGTGGTCCCTATGTACCAGGGGTACGGCAAGCGGCAAGCAGAAACGGGGTTGGAGAACTGGACTAAATCAACCCCAACAGCTGTTATCCCCTGACCCCCCCCCCAGCAGCACACCCCCCGACTGTGCCCCCCCCCCCCCCCCATCTCCGCACCAGGAAAGGAAATATATTGGTATGTTATGTCTCAATACTACAAATGAAATCATTTTTGGCCGCCCCGCAGAAGCATTTATGCCATGATTGCAAAATAATCCCATCAGCACTAAACAGGAGCTTATCGGGTCGCTGAAATCGCAGAACCGCGCTCCGGCGGTGGCGGCGAGGCTGGCTGAATATTACAGATTCATTGTTTCGTTTCCGCGCCTTTGCCGTCCGTGCCGACCCTGGCGGGCTCCTAAGTCCACCCGGTGCCGTGAGATGAATATATATGAAATCCGCGTGCCTCTTTAGAATCCGCCTGATGGTGGGGGGGCCCATATGCTGCATGCCTATTCTAGGCATCAACCACGCACCCCCCGCTGGCCCTCAGCTCTCCTGCACTGGTCTCCTCTGCCGCCCAGTCCCCATCCCTGTCCACCTCCACTCAGCTCCGTATTAGTGTCATTTTACATAGCGTCCTCCCTAACAGGGATGCCCCAGACAATGTTCTTAGGGTTCTTAGGCAGGCCGGAGGACAGGGAGGACTATCTGAGCTGCTGCTTGTGCCGATATATACTTTGGTGAGGGAGGGGTGATTGACGTACTAGGGAGGGGTAAAGTGCTTGGGAAAAGCACTTTTTAAAAATGCAGTTTCATTGAACTTCATTTTACTGCCCAACTATCAGCAAAATAAAAGAATTTTTGAATAGCGATTCTTTATTAATCCCCGTGGGGAAAAGGGAAATTCTCTTTTCGCCTGCCCCATCTCACTCTCCAGGAGATACACAGATAGGTGAGACAAGCTTGGAGGTCACAGTGCAGGGTCATCCAAGCGTGCAGCTCCCCTGGAACTGGGGGTTAAGGGCCTTGGTCCTGGAACTGATGGTGGCATCAGCCAGCTAGCCCTGGGCTTCAGTCCGGTCACCTTCTAATCATGAAGTTCTAAGCTGCTGAATAACTTGTTGCCAACTTCCAGCTGCTTCAGGGTTGCCAGCTCTCACGCATCTGGCTAGACACGCTTTCAGACTCGCACTCAAGAGATCTTACGGCAAATCTATATTATTCCATAATAAACCTAAAATTACCTACATCAACAGTGTTGGGGCAGTTTTCAAACCCTATAGACTATTTACTAGGTAATAATTACATACATGTGAGTGTGTCTGCAGACCTAGAAAATCTCGTGCCAGCCAGCTGACCATCATTAGCACCCCTGCTGCTTCCCTTCCTGCTTCCTCACAGACTTCCTTAGTGCTGAAGCATTCTTCTGTTTTCACTCCACGCTGTAGCCCCAAAGTCCCGATCCCATCCGTCCATCTCTACATCACGTGGTTCCTGTCGCCATGCCTACCGAGGTCGCTGGTCTTCATACCGTTTGCCAGCCCAGGGGTGTCCAATGGACAGTACCCAGCCGCGGCAACAGAACCATCAAGCTAGTTCTCCTTACGGGGCAGAAATTGTCACGGTGAAGCCTCCTGCTGAGGCAGGAAATTGAGTATGAACCATCTTCAGGTGCGTGTCGCATTTTCTGCCATAAAGGGCTGCGGGACCGAAAAGTCAGTCGGGCCTGGATTACCTGAGCTGGCTGTCTTATTTGTCAGCGGGTGAGGACTGCGTTATCAGACTTGCTTGACTCTGCGTTTCCTTTAATAAATAAATAAATAAACCTCCATAAACAAAGGGAAAAGAAGCATCACAACGGGGAAGAGCTTGAGGAAACGGCATCCCAGCACCATGGCGGTGTCAAGGTGCACCTTCCCTGACCCGCATCGCTCTCCCAATCACACCTTGTTCTCTCTGTTATTCATATCACTACCTTCCACAAGCAATGATGTGCTTTTCTTTTTTGCTGTTACCCGTGCAATAAATACTAAGTACTTCCCCGAAGACAGCCGGTGTGTTCCGCAGTCACTAGATCGCTTCGCCGGAAAACATTCATTATATCTCGCTCGAAAACAGTCCCGGGCTTAAAATAATTCCTGTGACTGGCATTATTGTTTCACACATAGCAGCACTAATACCACTTTGCTGAAAAGGATTCGTCTAAGTTAAAAGGCTTGGTAGAACACCCCCCTTTTCAATCATGGAAGAATATGCCATCTTTTTGCATACTACTCTTGGTGAAGAGAGTAAGACAAGAGTGGCCACAGGCAAGCAGAGCTCTGAACAGCGCCAAGACGGGCTGCATTTACTGATTGGTCTGCTGCTGGTCACATAGGTTTGGGGTGGGGGGGGCTACCTGTCAGTCACCTGAGGTCAGGCAGGGCGCGGGAGACCTGTTTTTTTTTGGGCTTGGTGGAAGAATGGGGGCTGCTGGACGGACTACATAATGCTTATTAAGGCTTGCCTTGTGCTTTTGACTGCCCTCCAGTGGACGACTGTGTAAGCATTTTTCCTTTCGCATACTGGGGCACTAGCTGTGGACAGGTAGCCATCCACAAGGAACGGCGACCCGAAAGCTCTTGTAGATGTGGAAGAAGAGCCTTGCTCAACAACTGTGAAGGTTATGGGTTTAGATCCCATCTAGCAAAGCCAAACTGTAACCTCGTTCATTAGCGTAATTTGCTTTGGCTGAAAGTGTCAGATTAACGTAACTGCTGTATTTTACTTTGCATTGCTGAGGACCTGCGTGAGCGTCGCTGAGCCTCCACAATATCTAGCAGCTCGTAACTCATTGTTCTCCTCGTTTAAATGTGCCAAATGCCCATCCGGCACCAGCCGTCTCGCTCGCTCTCTAGCCATGTCCGTTTGGAGGCAGGCGAGCGATCCGTTTTCCGTGAAAAAGCCAGCTGGCGGTTCGGGTGTGGAGCTCCGAGCGACAGGTCAGCTAACGCCTCCGGCCCTTTTCCCGCCCGCGTGCAGAGCCCGAGTGCAGCCAGACTGGTTGGTTATTTCCTGGAACCTGGGCCAAGGAACAGCACAAAGGAACAATGTAAGAAATAAGAAATCTTGGTGATAGTGAAGAAATTAAAATATACTGTAGGATACTATTGCTATATTATTATGGCACAGGCCCCTATTCTGAACAGGGGTGTGCCAGACACACCTGGGAAAATAAATGTACATATACTCATGTGTGATTTTAATGCATAAATGGTTACATTTTAATGAATTGGTCTATATTACAATTTCATACATTGAACAGCAGAATCAATGTTTAATGTTACTGCAAAATAGCAGATAGCGCATTTATTTATATTTTGTGTTCATCCTTTCCAGGATAAATGGCTGTGATATTATTTCTTTACCCTTCATAACTGTTTATCCGACAGTGTGTTGTGTCCCAGTCTGTGGGAGAGCGCACACACACACACAGACGGTGGGCCATTTAGAGACACCAATTCTCCTAACTGTGTTTCTGGACTGCAGGAGAAAATCTGGATGAAATGTGTGCAACAGGGAGAGATTATGCAACCGCCACTCACACAAGCACACACACCCTCACGAGAACAGATAGGAATCAGCCATGGTACAGTGATAATCACTGAGCCATGTTTACAATAAGATAACATTAACGTTAACAAGCTAATGAAAGTCTATTAACAAGTTTACAGGTACACCTAACCTCACCGAGGTTGGAATCCGCAAGGCCAGTCTGTAATGGGCAAGATCAGAGCGAAGGCCACATTTATTAGTGCTAAAGGCTGAAATGCACATTTACGGCAAGCCTTATTGAAAATTTTTTCCCATCTCGAGCTTAATTCACTTCTCACAGCTGTTTCACCTCTAATCACTCTCCCGGTGGTACGGATCCCTTGTTTTCTTGGGATGCGCTCAATGACTGTCACAGGTGATGTCAGGCTGCCGATAAAGTAATGCGTTTACGAGGCGTCCGTCCGCTTAAGTCTAATGATGCAGTTTAGGGTGTTACGCTCAGACGGACAGGCGTCACATGGCGTCCCACATCTTAGTGCAGACATACTCATTGGATTTTAGTGTCCTTCGCAATAGTGCGCCGTCACAATAAATATTATACATATTAATTATAATGAATAATAATTTAAATGTTTTTTAAATATTTCATAATTGGTCATCGTTAGATTTTCTATTTGCCACAATGCCTTCATTTAAAAGCTCTGAAAGAGGTACACTCTTGTGTGCGTTAATTAGAATCATGTGCTAATGGAATCAGATGCTAATGAGTTAAAACACAAATTATATTATATTAGCGTTAAACCTTCTTTTGCACCCCCGACCCGGACTACGTGTTGTTTAATAACTGGTTTTAGGAATATATTAGGCTACAAATCCAATAGCATTTTCAAAAAATTATTTTAGGTAAATAGATCATTTTGTATATAGCGGGGAGGATGAGGCTTTGGGGGGGCACCTAAGGACATCTACCCACATTCAGATTGCAATTTTGTCTTTCATGATCCTACACATAGGTAATGACATCAGATCTGCAAAAACCAATCAGATTAATCCAATCAGAGAGGATATTGGGCATCACAATCATCAATGTCAGTCAGGAAGTGGACACCAGGATGGAAGTCCTTAATTTTTATGGAGAAAATGGGGTGGCACAGAGGGGAGAGGACTGAAAGATACAGTGGAGGAAATAATTATTTGCCCCCTTGCTGATTTTGTAAGTTTGTCCATTGACAAAGAAATAGAAAGTCTCAGAACAGTATCTGTTTAATGGTAGGTGAATTTTAACAGTGACAGATAGCACATCAAAAGGAAAATTGAAAAAATAACTTTAAATAAAAGATAGAAACTGATTTGTATTTCATTGAGTGAAATAAGTATTTGAACCCCTACCAACCATTAAGAGTTATGGCTCCCACAGAGTGGTTAGACACTCCTACTGAATTAGTCACCCTCATTAAAGACACCTGTCTTAACTAGTCACCTGTATAAAAGACACCTGTCCACAGAATCAATCAA
>JAODKM010000118.1:943449-953600 GCA_026780845.1 Petrocephalus sullivani | reverse complement strand
AAGAAAAGGGGGTTATGTGGGGGGGGAGGGAGTGAGGAATGGTTTACGCGGCCCGCCCGACGGGGGCGGGGGGGGGGGGGGGGGGGGGGGGGGGGGCTGTACTGGCTGGGGTGCAGACAGACTGGGGGGTAAGGAGGGCTGGCGGAGTAAGGAAGTGCCATGGACCAGTGAGAGAGGCCCCCGTTATCTACAAGGAGGCAGGGGATTTGGGACTGTGTGGTGGAGAGGGGGGGCTGTGAAGAAGAGGAGCTACAGAGATGGATTATAGCTCCCTAATACTTCTGGGGGAGATAAGCAAGAGTTAGCACTTCAAACAGTTTGTGCTGGTTTACTTAGCTCTGTGTCTGTGATGTTGTTTATTTATTTCTGTTATTTATCCGCCTGTCCATTGGCCCCTTCTCTACCCCAAAACATCACCTCTCAGCCCCCCACGAACATCCTCATATGTTAATTACAACTCCGCCTTTGTTTACTGCCTGTGAGATGGGCTGCGCACACTGATGTACCCCAGGGCGGAGTTGGGTCGCGCACACTGAGGTACCCCGGGGTGGAGCTGGGTCACGCACACTGAGGTACCCCGGGGCGGAGCTGGGTCACGCACACTGAGGTACCCCGGGGCGGAGCTGGGTCGCGCACACTGAGGTACCACAAGGCGGAGCTGGGTCGCGCACACTGAGGTACCCCGGGGTAGAGCTGGGTCGCACACACTGAGGTACCACAAGGTGGAGTGGAAAAAACGGTACTTCCTCCTTTTTATTTTTTGACTCCAAGAGCATGTTGTGCTCGGTCATTAAAAATTATAATTTTTTTCTTTCTCAAGTGAAATTGGGTTGGGAAGTGGGGGAAGAGACAAAAAATTAATCTGCTACCTCACCTCAGTATTCCTCTTAGGTCCCATCACCACGAGAGAGGGAACCCGGGACCGTGGTCACGTGTCAGGCTGACAAGAGAATGCAAAGAAAGAAGCTAATTTTATTGTTCATTCCAGGCAAATAACTTGACCGAGTCCTTTTACTACATGATTCAGAGACTGTGAAGAGGCAGGACAGGGGAGTCCAAGCCCGAGGGAGTGTCTGAGGCTGCAGATAGTCCCTGCAGACTCCCCATCACCTCGACCCGTGACATTACCGTTTGCCCCACTGGATGACTAAAGATAACATTTCCAGGGGAAAATCATACCCTAAAAACAAACCAAGATAAAAAAAAATCCATAAGAATGCCAGTTCCTGGGTAACGTGCACTTCAGCGCAATGCACACAAAAGCTGCCGGGGTGTCCGTCCTCGACAGACTCAACGAGCTGAATAATAGGTTTTTGCTGCAACAGTGGGAGCCTGTGTAGGTGTGTGTAGGTGTGTGTGTGTATATATATATATATATATATATATAATTTTTTTTATGAGTGAGGGGGAAGAAAGACTGATTCTGGTAATGCTTGTCTCACCGTTACAAATTCCCATTTTACGGTGTGCGTCTCCCCCTTCCCTGCTATCTGCTGTGCCCACTGGGTTTAATCTGATAGGGTGTGATTGCTGGAGCTTCACAGCAATCCCCAGATTTAAAAACTCCCCTCGGACTGCAGGTGATAAAGACTAAAATTACTAGGCTAGACCAATGTCCTCGTTCCGCTCCCCCCGAGCCCGAGTGGTGGAAGTCGGATTAGGTGGCTAACTTTGCCATACTAAATATCTATGGAGCTATGGAAGGGAGCCCCTGGAATTGCCAAAAACACCTTTGGAGACATGTGCTCTGAATGGTGAAACACCAAGATTCAAGTTGTCCCAGAAAGGTAGCTTTAGAGCACGAAAGGTTCACCCCCTCCACCCCTTTTTTGAGATATAGAGCAATCAAAATTCCAATCTTTTCTATGGGAAACACTGTTCAGTAAAATATGTTACTTGCAGGCTAGGAAGCTTGAAACCCTTGAATATCGCTAAAAAACAGCAACTAAGCACTAAAATATCTTGTAAACAAATATTAATTTTCTTTTAGACATTAACCAAGTATGATGGAAGACTTAGTTATATTTTAAAACATTCTTAAAAGGATTTTATACAGAAAAAAAAAATCAAGCTTGTTTGGCTCAGACCGGCTGCTCAGATTTAATTGCACATCTGAGTGGAGAATTTTGGTCAAAATTAGCATCAGCCAGGCCGACTGGTGCAATAATTACAGTCGCTAACCATCCATGCGCGACCGAAGCCAACAGCAGCTGGTCGTCTGTTGAATGTGGTGTGGGATATCAGCGGTTCGCTTTATGGGCTGGTCTCAGGCGGCCCCGTGGCTGGTCTCTAATCAGATGTGAGGATGGCCTTATATCATACTGGCATGGTCTCTCGATACGTATTAGTCCTTAACCCTCAGGTCACAGGAAGCGGCTACCACAGGAGGATACCTTCCTAATGCGTTTGCACGAAGCCAGCGGGATACCTCACTAACGTGCTTGAAATGCACGAAGCCAGCAGAATACCTTGCTAACGTGCTTGAAATGCACGAAGCCAGTGAGATACCGCGCTAACGTGCTCGAAATGCATGAAGCCGGCGGGATACCTCACTAACATGCTCGAAATGCAGGAAGCCAGCGAGATACCTTGCTAATGTGCTTGAAATGCACAAAGCCAGTGAGATACCGCACTAACGAACTCAAAATGCACAAAGCTGGTGGGATACCTTGAACCCGAGCTCGAAATGCATGAGGTCGCCGAGATACCTCGCTGATGCATTCGAAATGCACGTTTCAGTGCTCTGGGACCAGGCTGCAACCAGAAATATTTTGGGCCAGATATCAGGTAGAAGTGAACCATAGGACCATATCTTCTGTCTGTAAAAATACTGGGAGAGAATGAATCAAATTAGTATGACTGCAGTGGCTTTTTAAAAAGCCCATGTTAGCTAGAAAGTGCAAAAGGTTTCACAAGGCAGGTTTGTGGATATGCTTTCAAAGATCTCGTCCAAGGAGCACCAGCGGAGTGGGCTGGGTCTGGGTGACATAGTTAAATCAAGGTGAAAATAAGATTTCTGGTGAGATGCATCCGATGTCAAGAGGCCAAGAGAGGAAGGAAAACGTGACCTATTAGTATCTCTGATCTCAGAACACAAATGGCAGCCTATCTCACAAAGCAGTAGGCGCTGCAATCAACAGCTTCTTGAGTTGAGTCATTCTCTGGCCTCTGACCTGCCCTTGTGGGAGACATGGCACAGCGCAGATGATAAGCTGGCTGGTAGGTAGGAGGGCTCCTCTAATCTGCTGCGGATCATGTCTGTTGACACTCGCAGAGTAAATGTGAGCTTTACTTGCTTGGAAAGTAATGGACAGGCTGGGACACTGAGTCATGGAACTCTTCCTGGTTATCACCTGGGAACTACCTGCTCCTGGAAGTATCACGGCCAGTCCAACGTCCAGATGATGTGTCATGGAAACATGACTCATTGTACAGTATAGGCTGTGAGTGCTCCCACCAACTCCCAGTAAAGGTCACAACTTCTTAATGTGCAACAAGGTTCAGGAAATTTAAGAATGATAACTAGTTCCCACTATTGCAGAGACCTTGAGGCCATGTCAGGCAGAGATTCCAACCTTCATTACTGCTGAGGGTGCCGTTTCTCTACCACGGGGTACACAATGTTTATTTAGGTTTGTCTCAAAAAGCACGTGTAGAAGTGCCTTCAAACTCAGGCTGATGCCCAGCTGACACACTTCACTAGATTCCAGACCTCATACGCTGGTGCAGACTTTCAGGATTGGAGTAATTGCTTGCTCCACAGTTCTCGACAGATTGTGTCTTTGGGTACCATGCTATTGTATGGTAGTATGGCTATGGTTATTGGAGAAGAACAGGAGTTCCTCCTGGCTGAATTAAGCCCAATGTTCACCTGAGGAACATGCTCTCCCGCAGACTGCCCTGAGCTCGTGTCTAGCTTAAATTTCACACCCCAAACTGTAACCGTGTCATTTTAAAGCACCACTTAATATTCGTATTAGCAGTAAATCTCATTTTCTGGAATTGATGCTCCAGGCCGGTGCATTGCCATTGTATTTTGACGACCCGGCTTTGACACGAGGGGAAAGCAAGCCGGAATCGGCACTTTGAAATGCCGCGGGAAATTTGCATGAGATTGATGCTGTGTGTGTTGGCACTGTGCACAGAATCCCCAGGCACAGCCAGATAAGTGACTTAATCACAAGGGACTTCAGCTCAATGACAAATAATAATTTGAGGATCGTATTTGGGGAACACCAGTTGTGTTCTGCTACATTACTGGTGCTGAACAAAGTGAAATTCTTTCATTTCGGCCAAATACAGTGGTGGCCAAAATTATTAGAACACCTGACAGATCTGAAAATGTTGACTTTTTTGCCTCCAATAGATTTCATTTCATAATGTTCATGAAATATGCAGATGGTTGCACATAAGAAATATCAGATGAAGTGAGACCTACTGTTTTTATCCACTTTTAACTTTGGTATGCAATTACAGCAGCACATCTCTCTGGCATAGTGTCAATATATTTCCTGAGAAATTCAACACTAATGGGTATCCCATGCCTTCTGCAACTCAGGCCGAAGGCTTTCTTTTAAATGTACATAAGATCTGTCCAGTTTATTTTCTAACTCGTCACAAATGTGCTTGATGGGGCTGAGGTCCGGACTTAGCATAGTGATTCTCCTTATGAAGGCTCTATTCTATCGTTTGTAGAGCATAATGATCACTTTGTAAATGTTTCATTTGTTTTATGGGTATTTTAATGGCCAATTCAACAAAAACAACTGAAACCGTTTAAATATGCCAAATGTTCTAATAATTTTGGCCACCACTGTACAATAAGGATAATACATTTGGCGACTCACAGGGAAGTGTCCACTTTCTGATCTTCCAAAGCAGTAATATCTGCATAAAAAAATATCTGCATTTCTGCGGCAGATTACTGTCCTGTAGTGACCTTTTCTGCTGATTATATATCAGTACTTTGGGTTGTTGTCCATGTATGTGTTTAACAGAGGTGTTCTGTGTGATTCTCAACAACCACCAAGCAGCAACATCTGAACCTCTGATGTCCCCTTTCAGCCCCGCCGACACCCATCGCCCCCCCTGAACTGCTTGCAGTGGGTGCCACCTATCTGTGGATCAAGCCTAATGCCAACTCCATCATCGGCGATGGGCCCATCATCCTGAAGGAAGTGGAGTACCGCACCACCACCGGTAACTGGGCCGAGACCCACATTGTGGACGCCCCCACCTACAAGCTGTGGCACCTGGACCCCGATGTGGAGTACGAGATCAAAGTCCTGCTGACCCGACCCGGTGAGGGCGGGACCGGCCCACCTGGACCCCCCCTCATTACCCGCACAAAGTGTGCAGGTAAGGAATCAGATACAAAAATAATTTTCCAAATTCTGAATGTTGACAGACTAATGCAATGCACTAATACTAGATGCTCACGTAATAGATGGGACTCTTTAAATCTCCATTAACGTGTGTCCAAAGTCCCATCGGGCTCTGGAACATTCCAGAATCCCCTGTGTGGTCCATATCTTACATCTCAGTGGTTGATTCCCTCATAACTTTGCACTCTGCCACTTCCTCCAATTAAGGTAAGCAGGGGCGATAGATGGATATGACTATTTGAATAAGAAAATGCCTTGCTAATTAGAAGTCCCTGTGTGCAATGTGCGCATGGCAAACAGAATGATAATTGATCATCTGAAATTTGCAGGAAGTAGGAAAGACTGCGGACGTGCGTTGGGAGCAATTTTGTATTGTAATTATTTACACAGTGGGTAAGATGCGGGGGAAAGGCACACTTCATCTCACAAGCTGACAAATACTGGGACAGGACGTGCTCTGAATAGGCGTCGTCCCTGATGGGAATGGCAATCGCGCAGAGCAGGTGAGGGCCCCCACCCCCCCCGTCCCTGCCCCAAAAGGCTCCCGTCCATCAGGCGAAACAGGCGTCGGAGGCCGTGGGCTTTTTCTGTGCGAGAGCAGGCGGCTGGCTCCATGGAAACCACCCCCCCCCACCCCCCAGTACAGTACCTATCCCATCCTGCCTCACACGTTGTGCTGATGAACACAGAAAAAAATATATATTTTAAAGCATAAAAAAATGAGTTTGTCAGGGGTTTGGGGTTTACTTTGAAAGTAATTTAGGAAGCCAAAGTCACCACAGAAAGCAGTGTGGGGAGGAAGGGGGTGGAAGCTGGAGCGTGCTGTGACCTTTCAGAGCGGGATATGGCGGGCCGGCCAGATGTAGCGCCCCCTGTGGAGATAACAAGCAAGTGCAAAGCTGCCGAGCTCCTTCATGTGGCACAAGGTTGTTGATCCCCACTACTCCACTACTGCCCCCCCCATTCCCCAGAACCCTAAACCCCCCTCACCCCCCAGGTCTAAACGTATACAGTGTGGTATGGCTCTCAGCCAGGCTGAGCTTCCCGAGATATGAATGTTGGAACTGACTGCCGTCACGCCGAGCCGATCCGATCCGTCATGTGCCTGCTGGGGAAGCAGGTACGGTCATTAGGCCCATGTCGTGTTAGCGCCCCCTGCTGGCCGAGAGCAGCGTGGTGGAGAGCGCCCCCTGCTGGGCGAGAGCAGCGTGATGGAGAGTGCCCCCTGCTGGGTAAGAGCAGCGTGATGGAGAGCGCCCCCTGCTGGGCGAGAGCAGCGTGATGGAGAGCGCCCCCTGCTGGGTAAGAGCAGCGTGGTGGAGAGCACCCCCTGCTGGGCGAGAGCAGCGTGATGGAGAGCGCCGCCTGTGGGGCGCAGAGACAGCGCTCACTAAGGTGTCTCATTTGTTCACAGATGCCAGATGTAGATGTTCACCGTAAAAAGCTTCTTTAGGTCTGCTGGGGGCAGATTTTGAATGATGTTGCACATCTGTTTGTGAAGCCCATAATCCGCACTGCAAGTCCCTGGAAGGTAGACTGGTTATATGACGTGGCTCTCACGGCCATATTTCTCCAGACATTGGAGAAAACTGCAAAGTAACCTAAACAGCTGCTGTTCTTCTTCTTGTTATATATACATAACCCTGCATAAACTCACCGGGTAATACAGATTATTTACTTAGCTGATACTTTTATCCAAAGTGACATACTGTATAAAAGGCATGCTCAGTGCTCCATGGGCCCGATGTTGATATTGCTCTTGTCAACCCTGGGATTCAAACTGGAAATCTTCCAATCGCAGGCACAGTGTCTCAGGCTACAGAGCCACACACCACCCCCTACTGTGTGGAATCTGAAAAACACATAACCATAGTAAATCAAACCTCTGTCACAAGAGTCAGTATAATAACAGTGTCACCTGCAGTAAAACATGGCTGCCATAGTGAGAGTCAGACCAGACTAAATGCACCTCCGGTTAAACAGAAGATGGAAGACGACATATATGGCGGAGTCCTGCTGCAGTGTCTGCTGATGGGCTGCGGGGGCCAGCCGGGAAGCGCTTGCCTGTTTTCATCATGTCAAACATCAGCAGGCAGCGTAGCTGGGGGGGGGGGGGGGGGGGGGTGGGGGGGGGGGGGGGGGGGGGGGGGGGGGCAGGAACAGAAGGTGTTGTCGTGCTACACAGTATGCCTCGTCCTGTGGTGTATTATCTAGAGCAGATCCTGGTTTGATCATCAAAGAGCGCTACCTGCTCTTTGCTGCCCCCTACTGGGAGTGCTGGGGTATTTTCCACCTCCGTTGCACTGTTCCGTGATAGACAGACATGCATGCAAGTTACACTGACGTACCATCATGCCTGAAGTTAACACATCACCAGTCTATAAGAATGTACCAGTCCTAAATCTGAATGCTTAAACATACTTAATTTAGAAGACCGGTAAACCCGAATTAATACTTAAAATGGTATACTATAATCTATATACAGGTAATAATAAATATAATTTAATGCATCTTAAATACCTGCATAGTTTTAACTACAAGATCATAACCATACTGATTAGACTATGCAAAGTAGGCACATTATTCTGTCATGAACACCTCTGAAAATACATATGCCTGTAGTACAAGGTGCCCCAGCTCAGGGCCTGGAGGGTCAGTCTGCAGACTTCCCTGCTCAAACATACCTATTAAACCTGACAATTAGCTGGTGAGCTGAATGAAGTGTGTTTGAGCAGGGAAATCTGCAAACTGTATGGCAGACTGGCCCTCCTGGACCAGAACTGAGGAGACGGAGAACCCGTTATAATAAATTATGCCAGCGTTCTTATGAATCTGTCATTCTGAAATGGAAATGCATATTGTAAACTAATTATCCCCATGCGCATTCACAGAATTTCTTATACTAAAAGGAAAATGCCTCTTTTTAAAAGCTGAGTCTGCAACCCTCTAAAGGAAAATGTAATTTTTACAAAGTAGTTCATGTTCAGGATTAAAACTGAGAGATTAGAAATTCTGGACCCAGCAGAATTACAGGGGCTGCCGCCAATGAGCCAGTTTAAGAAGAAAACAGAGTTATAGTGATTTTTGCATGAATACAGGATTATCCCATTTAAGGAGCAGCTATTACCTTTCTTAAAAACGTTAAGTCCATAGTCACTAAAATTGAATTTCTCAAATTAAAATGAAAATTGAACATTATATTAACCTTCCCTAGAGCAATGTACAGATTATGTTTCAAGGCAAAGTACTATTACCTGGCTTTCCCTCCTTATGTCCTGGAAGCGTGCTTTAATTATTGAATATTAATGTGATTTTGCATGTTATATTATCTAGATTTCTGTGGCTTATTTTAAAAAGAGGTGATATTCAGTCGTTGTCCAATACTGCCCCCTGCAGGTAAGCCCCAGCCAAACCGCTATTACAGCTCAGTCTCCAGTCAATTATCACACACCCTGAGGCCTACATCTGAATCAGTTACCTGGCATGAAAGAGAATCACTTGGAACTGTGGCATTAGGCTTCACCTTACAGTGCAGAGCTGCACATAGAGTTGTGCAGGCTCAGGACCCAGAGGGGCCTGTTGGAGTGGCCCCAGGCAAAGAGCTTTCGCTGGAGACATACAGGAAGATTAGCCAGCTTCACCACTGGATAAAAACAGCAACCTGCTTCAGGAAAAAGCTTTATTAACCAAATTACATTAAATTTGATTTTCTTCAACAAGCACATCATATTTGCTGTTTGACAAAATAATAATAGTATCTCTAAATATAAATCTGTCAAACCATCCTGTCATTTTTATCACACCGTGTTAATTACGATCTACTCAACTATTTTTTATTGTAAACAGAGAAACTCACACACTAACAGAATACAGATATATAGAATATAAAGAAGACACTGAGTAAGCCTTATTTTTAAGAAAAAAATTTATTGGCTCGGTTAGAAGAAAAACAAAGGTGTTAAACGTTACTAACATAAAAAAAAAAAAATGTCCAAAACGAAACACTTGAGCAGTAAGTAACAGGAATTCTCCAAAACAAACACTGAACACACAACAAACAAAGCAATGCCTGAATTGTCTTACAGAGATGGTGACAAAAGGACTCGACTTAGGAGAGGACACAAAAAAAAAAAAAAAAAAAAAAAAAAAGAGAACAACTAGAAAACCCAGTCCAAAAGAAAAAGAGAGAGAACACCTTCAACAACCATCGTTACTAATGGCTCAGTCAACCACGATCGAGCAAAGTAAAAGCTTACAGTAATCATGTTGGTGACTTAAAGGTCCGTGTCAACAGTGTTTCCAGGGCTCAGCCAATCAGAGCAGAGTCATTAATCACAGGGCACGATATGGAGAGAGTGTAGGTAGTACATTATGGTCCATTACATGACGCTGGCATAGGAAGGACCATCTCCCGTTTCCTTGAGCGATGTCGGCCGATACATTCATACGAGTACGGTTCTTCATGCTGTACAATGGTTAGTCAGTATTCCTCATAGAAACTGACCCCAAGGACAATGCACCCCTGGGAGAGCGCAGCTGACCCCGTCTGCGACCTGGGGATGTGCGCCGGGCACGTTTCCCAAAAACACCACCACAGGTGCCGCACAAGCCTGGGGGGGGGGCTTCCATTTCCTGCCAGCCCGCCGCCCACTAAAGTTCGTCCTGCAGAGAGGAAACGATGTGACTCGCGCAACCAAGTCGTGACTAAAACCAGAATCGTATTAATTGTGAATCCGTTAACCCAGCTCTGAAACTAAAATAAGCGGC
>JAODKM010000118.1:928603-943349 GCA_026780845.1 Petrocephalus sullivani | reverse complement strand
GAGGGCAGGCGGGGCAGGAGCAGGCAGGGTGAGGGCAGGCGGGGCAGGAGCAGGCAGGGTGGGGGCAGGCGGGGGAGGAGCAGGCGGGGGGGGGGCAGGAGGGGGGGGGGGGGCGGGCGGCGGGGCCGGGGGGGGGGGGGGGGGGGCCAGGGGGGCGGCCTTTGCCTTTTTCCATAAGGACAAAACCAGGCGGGGAGGGGGGGGGGGGGGGGGGGGTAAGGGATGCGGGGATGGAGGTGAAGCGGAGGAGAGACATGTGCTGGTGTGAAGCTGGGCAGAAAGAACACGTGTTCTTCCCGATGCGGCGTGGTGTATGCCTGTCAGCGGCACTAAGGGGGCGCCAGCAGATTAGAGCCGGCAGGTGCGTCCCGCTTCTGGCTGGACGGGGGGGGGGGGGGGGGTCAGTTGGCGTTCGTCAGCCTGTTTGGCAGTTCTAGTGCCACCTGAATAGCAGCGGGGGTCACTCTGCCCTTGGACTCAGTCCAACTGTCTGCCGTCACCCATGAAGGAGACGATGAAGGCCCGCACTCCATCCCGAGTAGTCTGGGTTCACATCAGGGACCACGTGCGCTGTCCATCCATCCATTCTCTGTGGCTGTTTACTCGGGGGTCGTCTGTTCCTTATCCCACAAAGCATAGGTCGGGCTACAGCCCGGCTGGGTGCCTCATTTGTCTTCTTTCTTATTTTCTATCCTTTGAAGAGGATCCATCTATTTTCAATGACTCCCCGGCCGGCGTGGGTCATTGTGATCTGGGCACTGGCGGGAACATTGTTCGTGTGCCATTTGCCCACTGAGGGGCACCGGCGGTCCCAAGTTTGCGGCTATAATCTGTTCTGTGAAAGAGCAAGAAGCAGCTGCTCTTGAAGGAGACGTGGTGCTGCATTAAATCCTTTCGCGCACGATTCTGAAATCTCACATGATGTGACGCATCGCGGGATGCTTTCGCCGGAACAGATTTTGTGCCTCTGTGTATTCGGAGCCCTTCAGCCTCTCACTCTTCCTTTAACACATATCTTCAGTTAATTAATTGCTGTAAAAATGCTGGAGTATGATGTTTGGTTTAATTATACATTTTTCATTTGTTCCCCATGACCTTCTGCTGGATAGTTTGCTAGGCCGTGGATGGACTGTTCCTTGAGCTCCTTTGGAATAGCTGTCCTTGCTGGCTTATACAGGCTAACAGCTTGCCTTTAATTGTTATACTTGCTTGAGTGTCTGACTGTTCAGAACCAAACTACAGCGCAGTGCACCCAGTCACGGTCCACAAATTTGGCGGCTACTCATCACTAAACGAGATTCTGAGGACGTGACGTTTCCTGTCTCGGCATCCCATAATGTCCCTCAGTCATTCTTCTAGCCGACACACTTTCTCAACTCGCACCCACAGTACCTAAGATTTGTTAGCGGGGGAATTGTCCTTTTTTTTTCTTGAGCATAAATGATCCATAGATTATAGACTCTCACTTGGCTCTCAAACTAAACAGGATTTATTATTATTGTCCTACCCCACAGTTTATAATAAATCTCTTTCACTTGTGTGGGCCTGAAGATGAAGGAAATAATATGTTATGAGTTCTGTGCTTCTGGGTCCCCCTAGTTCTGGTCGCCTTGTAATAAGTTGGTGATACTTCTGATCAACTTATTGCCCTAAAGAGTCATAGCCACCACTCTGGAATTAATGTGTCCTGTCGCTGAGACCCCAGATTTGACTTTGTATCAGATGAAGATTTCTGCAATATATATATATATATATACACACACACACACACACACACACACACACACACATACTAACATACATACAGTATATACCGACTCAAAAAATATATATATGATGAATATATGCACACACATACACGCATATGTAAATTTTTTCAAGTGAATATATATTATTTTATGTCCTTGCAAGGGTTTATCCATCAGTAACATTGCTGTTCTTTACATTTTCACCAGTGTAGAATTTAGATTAAAAAGAAGCAGGTAGGTTTGCCTCATGTGTTATCCGTTTTCGTGTTCAATTCATGTCCCAGATTTAATACAGTGTACTATTCTGATTTCGGCTCGGAATGAAGCCTTCAATAGTAACATCTAATTGACGGTCTCAGGTGCATAGCGAAAGAAAGAAAAAAAATTATGCTCCAATGTTCAAGATGCCTGAAATTTTGAACGGATGATTATGTGTTTTTAAGTTACTTCCCCATCACTGGATGTCTTGATACCCATGGATTGTTCGTCTTCCCTCTAAGACAGACAGGACCTAATGGAGAAGTGATGATATGTAATTTAGGCAAAGTTCCCTCGCGCTTGCAGAGATAAAGCCACATTTAGATGTATTGCTTTATAAAATACTTCTCCTTCTCAGTTATAAGGCTAAGCATGTGAAGCGATATCTCAGGTCCTGTCCTTATGAACGCATCTGGAATGATACCCTTGGAATTATTGCACTTGAATCTGGGGCTAAAGATGTTGAAGTTAAATAAATTTCACCCACCGGAAATGGGAACAAATGCTGAATTAAAGATCGCAAAGGAAGCCGCCTAATGCCAGTGGTTCTTTTTTTTTTGTGACGCCCCTGTGCCCTTGTCTCAGAGAAGCATCCCGTGTGGAATGGCAATTATTTGTACAAATGATTCCCTGCTGCCCAGAAATCAGAGGTTCCCTTCGTTTGGCTGGCTTTTCATTCCAAAACGCCCTGTGAGACCACGCTTACTTACCAGCCCATCCATGTCCTGCTGGCATGTCCCCCGGTCAAAAGGAATGGAAATAAAGCCCCTGTTTGTGGTTGCTAATTACCCAGTTTTTCTATTAAGCCAATTAAATTGGAAATTGGTGGGGTTTTTTGTGTTTTAATTTGAGTACCATTAAATTGATGACAAAGAAAAAATAGTCGTGTGTGAGATCAGCCAATGCAGGATTGTCCCCCGGGTCTGGAGTATGTCCTCCGTGCTTTGGCTCCTCGTAGGTTAAGCCTCTTCGGCATCAAGGTCAGAGCTTTGGACCGGCAAAGCGCCACCAACTCTTAGCTTCTGGGCCCAGTCTGTTCCCACACACAGGGCGGGGGGGGGTCGGGAGGTGTCGTTTTTCCCATGTGGTAAGGTGAGTATTTGAAGATTCACGCCGACCTTGGTGTCCTGGTGCCGGTATGCGGAGGAAAGAACATGCATTTTTGATCCAAGGCCCTTCATGCGGCTCACACAGCCTCGGCACGCCTGGGGTTTTTCCCTACTAATCAATCCCCACTATGTAAAATTACCTTCTCCAGGTGTTCTGTGGTCATGGCTGATAGTTTTAGTCTCCTGTGCTCTACCTTAGCCTTGGTTTTATGCTATTCCCTCCTTTCCTAGTGCTCAAACAAGAGCATACAGCTCAGTGCCTGTTCAGAAGTGCAGTGTTTTCTTTGTGAGGATGATTTTTCTTGCCTGTTTAGGGGAATTCTACCGATCCCTTGCGTAATTCATGCCATCCAATTTCGAGAAATATTTTTTGCTTCCATTGGCAATTCCTCGCTGTGGAATGTCTAACAATGCATGACAGACTAAACTAGGATTTAACACAGACTGCTTGAATTTGATGAATTCCACTGATTGAGTGAAGATTAAGGATATTCACATTTATGTAATCCATATAATACAGTAGTACCTGTGTGTTTGTAGAGGATTTAAATGCATTCTACTATAAGTGTGTAAATTGAAACAAAGAATTCAAAGACACATTGTGTAAATAATAGTGATTGCATTTAGATAATTAAACCATGAAGGCATGAGAAAGCTGGTGTGCTGGGGGGTATGGGGGGGGGGAAGAAGACATTTTTGGCAGGCTCCAACACTGTTTCCTTTTAAGGTTCAGTTAAAAACTCATTGTCATTATTTGCCTTTTGATTCAATATAGGAGCTGTTGATGTTGTTGTATGTCCTTTTTGCTATTCTGACTTGTATAGCACTTTGTGTCAGCTTTGGTTGTATGAGATGTGGTTTAGAAATAAACTGAACTGAACTGAACTGATTCCAAGACCATCTTACTGACAGGAGCCCTAAAAAATCTGGAGCATAATTAAATTGCTCTGGGTTGGAGATGCAATATGATATGCTTTCAGGTGGGCAAAAATCTGTATCGGCACCCCTGTGAAAAAGTATACAGTATTTGACTTATTATTATTATTAATTCAATCCAAAATGTATTTATTCTAACTGAAATTATATATAAAACAAACACCTAATAAATCATAGGACAATTCTCTAGCAACCCGAACATGGTAATGTGATCATATCTTTGCGTGCTCATTTTCAGTGCTGCGTTTGCAATCAGCACTCGACCGCTTTTTTACCCTTAGTAAAGTGCTTCCGGTGTTACACCATATTTTGTGACCGTCGTAATGTGTGACTCCAGGGCCGCTGTCTCACACATAATTGGAAATGACGCAAGGTTCTTGTTCACATCTTCCGTACCATAATCATTGTGACTCTTCAAGGCATCAGACTTTTTCAAAAACATTTTGTCAGTGTTGTCTCTTCTGTGTGTTCTTTTAAAATCAACATTCGTGAATTGTATAGCTGGCTAAAAGAGTGGGCATTTCTGAGCCGCAAAACACAATCGGTGTTGCAACTATTTTCTATGATCCTTTGTTTTTTTCGTTAATTTTTCAGTAGTTTTGTTTATACCCTTGTATGTGTCTCCAGTTATCTGTGGCTGAGACAATCAAATGAAGTTATTGGAAAATGATCTGGAACAGTATGCCACCTTCTGAAATGGGACTAGATCATATTCCAATAACTTAATTTGACTGTCTCAGATAACTGGAGACCCATACTAAGTTGTAATTCATTTCCATTTCAAACTAGCTGTTGAGCCAAAACATGTCCTCCACCCTCTGGAAACATGGTGGACTCATCATATGGATTTAGGTAGTGAATTTGCGAAGCAGGTTGAAAAGCTGTGCGGCCATTTGCATTACCTTGAACATGCCGAATCGCGCCAAAATGTCAGCCAATCAGAGTGGCGTTGACTGTTTGAATCTTTTGGTTGGTCCTTGACCTTCTGCTGTGGCCATCATTGCTCTTGAACATCAACCGGGAATGGCTGTCATGGCGTCACTTTTAAGGGTGAATATAGGCTATCATGAAATTATTTTCGGAACTCAAATTTCCCACAAATTGCATTTCCTAATAAATAATCAGGTATATGGATAAATACATATATGCATAAACAAAGAAGTTGATTAATTGAAATAAATCATCACATGCAAAGCCGGGTGTGGAGCAGAGAAGCAGGGGCGGGAGTCCAAATGATTGGGGAAACACAGGGTTTATTAATAGGAGGCAAACAAACAGGGACCAGCACCATGTAACGTCAATGACAGGACTGGGGAAACATACTCGAACGCAGACTAAAGTACACAGGACCAAGGACGAGTAACGAGAGACAGCTGGTGAACTCAGGGATTCCACAAGAGGTAAACGAGGGGGCGTGGCATACAGGAGTATCGGACGGGAGGGACGTGACATAAATAAACCAGTTAAAGAAAAACAGGAACAAAAAATCCCTGTACTGAATAAATCAATAGGCTAAAACATAATAAATCATGTTTATAAATGATCTGTATTCACATGTATAATACATGTTGATAACAACAATGTTAATATTTGTAAATAAAATTATATCTCCTGCACCTGTTATAGACGTCCACATAACGTCCAAAAAAATTATGCTCAAATGTTGAATGTCATATTAATGTACAAGTTGGGTCATGGATGGACGTCCAAATTGTGAACCTAGTTTGGACGCTGTATAGATGTCCAGAATTGGTCATGGACTGACGGACCTAATTTAGACATGATCTGCACGTCTATCTGATGTCCAGTGTATAGTTGGACAGAACTATTGACTAAGGATATATTCATTTATGTAAATGCAAATTTCAAGTACAAGTTAAAAACTACATAATACTTATTTTAATTTTTCTTACGTTCTCATCCTTACATGGCTGTTTATTTAACCAGTTTTGTGATGTACGATGCCATGTACTATGTGGTCACACATCACGAATGCTCAATATAATGTAAAGACAACATTACAGGTGTGCAAGTGAGTCATTAATGGTGTATTGTTGGGATCAGATAAAGTAATGTCTCATGCTAGTGCTAAACTGTACAGGTAGGTCTCAGCAATTCATTATTTCCAGGATTGTAATCTCTTCTTATGATAATTCGCCCGACAGCGAACATGGTGTAACACCGGAAAGTCCCAAGTACACAAGGGTCAAATTAGCAAAGAACAATGACGTATAAAACTACTATCACAAAAGACGCGACTGTGTTAACTTAAATAAAGTAATGAAAAAAAACAATTTCAGTAATAAAAAAATTAGGGATTGTGCGCCTAACTCTGCTTGGACCCTTAATAATAGAACATTTCTGTTAATCTCTGACCATTAAATAGGTCGGTAATTCACTTACAGCTCAGCAGCGGAACCAATATTTTTCGGCACTGCGAATGTAACGTTTTCCCTGTGGTTCACGTGTCTGTTGTTTGTGGGCGTGTACGCAGTCACTTTGGGCCACTTCTGATTGGTGAGCATGATTGGCACGCGAGGAGCACGGCACTTCTGATTGGTGAGACTGTCACACAAGGAGAATGGCATGAATTTGCAAAACTACTCTCATGATAGTTTTAAACCCTGGGTCAGACGTGCTGAATAATGCATATCCTAAATCGCAGCCTTTGCGATATGCTAATCGCATTGTTTAAAACTGCAATTTCGATTTGAAATCGATAAATTGTTCGGCCTTATCCGTGGGGCTGCATGGTGCATACCTTAGTGCTTAGCAGCCTTCCTGTCATTTGACTTTGACTTTTGAAGAAATTACACCTGGCCAACAGGGTGAGGTTCTAGAGTCACTGTTAGCAAACTTAGTTCTGAGGTCGGCAACACTCTTGTACTTTAAAAGCCCGTCCGCAAAATTTAATCGAAAATGAACATGTTCAACACAATATTTCATAGATGAGGTGTTGTGGATTTGCCATAACAACCGCGACAATTTGTTTCTTGTGTAGTAAAAACATTCTGCAGAAAGTCATTCCTTCTTTGGCATGAGTGATTCATGTGAAACCAAAGGGAAAATACAGTGATGTTGTGTGAACATAATTGCTACAGAATTGTGAAAGTGGATATAATTCTTATGGGGATTAGTGGTGTCATAAAAAAGGTGAATTCTGCTATACCCCATTGAGTAGTATTATAAAGCATGATTGAAAAATGAAGACTCTAAATAGTACGAAAAGCACACGGTTTCATTATGAACGAGCACTGAATGACCGTAGGCACAAATTGAAACACTATGGTGTCTCTGCTGCAGTGGTGTCTAATGCAGAATTTCCCTGAGTGCTAACTGCCTCTGAGGTCTGGATTTCTTTCCCCCTTCTGAAGACCAACTTGACTCACTTTGCATCTTTATGAGGTGCCATCCTAAAACTGCACCAGCTCTGCTACTTTGGAGCAGGGACCTCGGTGACACCATTGCCGTCAGATAACGCACTTTCTAGGCTAATTGAGGATGGCCTGTCGCTGTGAACGAGCCTTTATTTCAGGCCCCGGGTGCAAGCCGGGTACAGCAATCCAGGCAGCGTTAGATTCTGCAGACGCGATAGGAAGTCTTTTATCTCACAGGCACAAAGAGTCATTCAGATAGTCTCGTGGTGCACCTAGTCTCTGACGAATAATGGGTATTTATTAGAGGAAATGTTTTCTAATTTGGTCTCAAATGCGTTGCCTTACTCTGGTCCTTTGTCCTGAAACTATCAGAACCCAATTTCTGGTTCATTAGAGCTGTGAAAAGTCCGGCGACCGGAGTGTGTCTCATTTAGGACGAGGCCTTGCAAATTGCAATGCTTAATGGCCTAATTTTCAGAGAAATCGGGCACATCAATAACAGGCTGTAATGCTGTTTTTTTTTTTGTCTTCTCCTTTCAGTGTTGGAAGAAAAGGGTCTCGGTTTAACGTAATATGCTGATAGCAAATAGATAAACCAAACTGAGGATTCATTATAAAAAAAGAAACATAAAACTTGAATATCATTTGTGTTAAAGGTAAATTAAAAAGTTTACCTAATGTTTCTCAGGACTGTATATTGGAATGGTTTTGTTGTGTTTGCAGCAAATGATGATGCAAACATTCAGTGCTCCCCTCACGCTGTGAAGTTTAGCCTATTCTGTTTAAAAGGGCATGACCTTGGAGAACAGGAAGTTAGATAACCAAAATGGAGGCTATTTCTTTGGAAGGTGTGTATTAGCCTTTGATATTGCAAAGGACATCATACAGCACATTGCCATTAATCACTAGATTAGTTAATTGCCTTGCGCAAAATTATATTTTGGCAGTGTTTCTCTGAGTGTGTTTTATTATTATTATTTTTTTGGCACATCATTGAATACATTTATTTTTTAAATAAAAGGGGCTTCCAGACTAATGGATGTGTCACATGCAGTTTTTGTCCACTCACTTATGTTAATGCATTTAGCATTTTCTGCACAGCCCAGGCATGTCAGCGCCCTCTAGCCTTCACATTAGGTGTTAAGTGTTCCGCTCGCGAGCCGCGCTTAGGGTGGCGGCGGGGACGGCCCGTTGATTTATGTCACCGAGGATAAAAGGCCGTCTCATAGCTGACGGCTAAATGTCTCCTGTGCGGGTTGATCAAAGGGGGCTCAGTGGAAAGCGCTTTCGGAACTACTGGAGAAAAGAGGACGGAGAGGCGTGCGGATTTTCCTGGCTCACTGTGGTTGGTCTGTCCTGTGTGTGTGCATGAGTGCGCCTGCGCGTGTGTGTGTGCATGAGTGCGCCTGCGCGTGTGTGTGCATGAGTGCGCCTGCGCATGTGTGTGTAAGTGGGGGGGCAGCATCTGGGTGGAGCATCATGGCAAATTTCATATACATTATCTATCTATCTATCTATCTATCTATCTATCTATCTGTCTATCTGTCTGTCTGTCTGTTGTCTGTTTATTTATTGATGAGCTGCCTGGCGTGAGATTTTCTAATCGAGACATGTCTGCACATGCATTTACATGTATGTGACGGTTTTAGTACCTAGTAAATAGTTTGTAGGGTTTGCAAACTACCCAAACCTTTTGATTGAGCTCATTTTGGGTTTAGAATGGAATAATTCTCTAATAATTTTCCACGAGAGTTCTCACGTGAGCATGAAAGCCAGAAAGTGTCACGGCGTGAGAGTTGGTAACCCTGGTTGTAACAAGAAAAAGAACTCACTTAAATGTTCCTTATAATGTATTGTTCACCCAGTTAACGCAATCAATTTTCAATTAATGTGACGATAATGTCAGCATCTGGGTGGAGCATCATGGCAACTTTCATTTGCTGATTTAATCAAAGTTCTGCTGATGGTGGAAAAGTGAGTTCAGCTGTCACTGGAATGGTTTCCTTTCATCTGAACATGTTGTAGGTGGCAGAGGGGCCCTGTGCGGGAGCAGCAATGCCTCAGGGCTGAGGGTTTGCATCCCGCCCCCACGTGGCATGTGTGGAGTTTGCGTTCCCTCCCATGTCACGTGGGAGTTTCTGGTTTGCAGTCAGGCTAACTGGGATCACTAAATTGCCCATACCGTGTAAATATATGAGCCCTGTGCTGGGCTGGGGTCTTCTCCAGTGAAGCCCTGCCTTGTGTCTTGTGCTGGCTGGGATAGGCTTCCAACCCTCATGTGATGTAGCTCAAAATAAGTCAAAAGCAAAATGGATAGATAAATGTATAATGCATCTTGTGCCCTCAACAGACGTAAACTTTTTACCAGGTAATACTGGCCTGTTCCACTCTGTGCTGCCCAAATAAACTGGGTTCCTCCTCCCGAATAAAGCCAAGGCTGGTCTTCCTCTCCTGCAGCTGCTTCCTTTGCAGTGTTGGATGGGCTAGTGCTGCATGACTTGAAAGCTCTGAGCCAGTCTAAGACTGGCTACGGGTATCAGAGGTCAGTGCTGCTGAGCGAGACACAGGTCACTTTTGATAAGGATGTTTTGTTGCATTCTCCTCATTTTACTGTGCCTGAGCTAACGGCATGCCAATGATCGCATTGCAATGAGATTTTTGTTGCCTTGGAGACAAATTTTGGGGAAACATAAGATGCTGTTTGTCCCTAGTGGATAAACCGAATCAAATAAATGAATAAACAAATAAATAAAATGCTAGGTGGTGACGGAATAACACTTCTGTAACCTTTGTAACTTTTAATTAAAATGTCACTTGCAATTTACTTTGAAAATGTTAGACGAGTCCACATTTCCATATACCACGTTCCACAGAGTAATTTACTGGTTCATCTCTGTAATTTCATAGCTATTTATCTCATTATATCGTATGTCTAAAATTAACTTCGCAAAGACGCAGCCCTAAAGTGACATTATCGTCACATTAATTGAAATTTGATTGCATTAACTGAGTGAACAACACAGTTTAAAGAACATTTAAGTGAGTTTTTTTTTTTTGCTTTTTACAACACAATTAAGAATGATTTTTTTTATTTAAATAAATGATAGATAGATAGATTAGATTAAGTGGAAAAAGCAGCATGGGTTTTAGTGGATGCTAACATGTTTTGGTTGCGTAAGGTTACTTTTAGCTCTGTGTTGCTGTGTGCTAGTGGTATCAAGTGGGCATTTATTGCCCAGATGCTCACAAATTTCAGCGCACATCAGCGTGTACCAAAAAGCTTTTATTCTAATGACAGTCTATCTTCTTCCGTGTGAGTACTTGATCAGGTGGAAATAACATATCCAGTTATTCTTTTAACTGTTGTTTTGCTTTCCGGGAACTTTTTTTCTGGTGTATATGGATGACAGAGAAATCTATAACTAAATGCTGATCCAGGTTTTCTGCCTGGCCATCTTTATGGTCCCCACCCTCTGTATACATAACATGCCGGCTCCCCCACCCAAGACTGGGTTCATGAATATAACAGCTTATTTTGTGGAATTTAAGAAGGTACCTGAAATTCTCGCAACAGCCGTTTGATGTATCATGATCCTCATTGTGAGAACTCATTATCCAGGCGGGGGTGAGTAAGTTGTTTTCTACCAGTGGGGCTAAATTATTGGAAGGAGTGCAGGTCTGATTGATTCGGAGCGGAAGGGTGATTGCATTTTCAGCCCGAGCCTCTGGTGAGAGGAACATAACAACAAGAAGGATGTCTCGACACTACCTGTTTCGGGGAGGCCTACTGAGGACCGCCCCCGCGTCTGATTTTTTTTGCTTTTATTAATCTTGCTCTGTAGCAGATAGCTCTGCTCCCCTTTACGCTGTCTTTAAGCATTAACCTCAGGATCCAGATGTGTGCTGCGTTACCTTTATTTCAAAGCCCCAAGGAACAGGCCATTAAACGTTTTGGAAACACCACATTTGGATGAGTTTTGTACCAGTCATCTTGATTGTGAGCCAGTTTTTTTGTTGTTGTTATTCTGGGTGGGTTAATAAATGTCTGTACACATGGCCGAAGCCTCTGACCCCACCGAAGAACGGCGATTGAAGTGAGCTTAGCGACAGGCTGTCTGACACGAAACGTCGATATTTGTTCTGCTTCACCCCTTTCACTGTTGGGAGGCAAAAAAAAGGAATTTCTTATTTGCAAATGGAGATTGAAACTCAGCAGTTGTTCTTTGTTCGGATTAATAAGACAAAATGGGATGGTTATTAGTTTGAAACGGAAATATATTGTAAACAGAATAGGTGAACACGTCGATTTGGCTATCGATCTGGCCTGGTTTTAAAGTCAGGGTCTCCAGCTGTGTGACTGTGAGCCGCAGGGAGATGGTCCTATCAGGTAATTAGGCCCCTTTTGTTGTCCGTTCCTCTTCGGTGAGCAGCCTGCCTAATTGCGCTGTGTTTTTAGGGGTCAGACCTCTGCCCCTGGACACGGATAGCAGTGAGAAATGCCCGACACCATAGCAGGGCAGGGTGGGTGAAGTTGGTTTACATGCTTACATGTGGGTGAAGGCAGCTTACATGGGGTCCTGTGCTGATGGTGCAGCAGTGGCTTTTTCTCTCACATGTGGTTAGTTAGCCTGGAAACTGCAGAAGAGAAATGTTTTCAAAGGTTGTTTTAATTGACCCAGTTTGCCGGTCGAGGAAACAGTTTTTTCCTGACTAAAAGCCTTTTGAATTTATTTGTAGTTCTCCTTGTAATAAAAGTTGTAAACATGCAAAATGCAAACCTATGCGGCTTCTTCGGTCTTAGATTGGAGATCAAGGACTGTTTTTTTCCATGAATATGTGTTTTTAATAGACACTGTTCCTTTAAATGGGGACGCATTGTAATACACATGCATGTTTACGAGCTTGTGCCGCATGGTGTCTTCCGAAGGCCTTTTACGAAGTGCCGTGAATCGCTCAGCATCACACGAGATTGCATATTGAGTAATAAAGAAGCATAAGACGGGAAACGGCCTTCTTGACGGTAATACCCTTCCTCTGCGTGATTTAATGGGGTGAATCCCCTCTGGTGTATTTTAACGATGTATTCGCAAAGAAAGTGTAATTGCAGAAGTGGTGCGCTGCTGCCGCTGTTGTGTTTGTGAGGTCGTACACTTCTGACCAGCGGGACGGTGGTGCCTTGGTACCATTTCAAACCAGGCAGTTTCTGCTGCATGACAGAGGCCCATCTTATACCGCTGTTGAATTCTCAAATCTGATTGGTCAGAAGGGTGATGATTTTCTATAACCACACGCGTAGGATTAGGCAAGTGAGTAGTAGAGTAGTAGATCAATGCACCAGATGAAGAATAGAATCGTGTCCACTATTGTCTCCCGCTTCCACCCCCCCATCGCTTGGCTCGGTGCATCTCCCCGCGAGCGAGTCTTACGAGACGCTGTAAGCTCTGTGGCTCGCTGGTGCTGTTTGTCCTCCCTGAAGCCGGCCCCTGGGTCGATGATGCTTATGTGGAGTGAAAAGGGGGGCCTTCAACTGCTCGCCCTGATAATAGGAGAGCAAAGGACGACAGGGGAGCACCTGTTCAATGTCATCCCTGCAGGCTGTGTGTCACTCCTCTGTAGGGACCTGCCCTTTGGGGATGCGCCTGTACAATGGAGCTCTTGTGAGTGAGCAGCTCGAAAGTGGTCAGGGGCTCATTTCCGCAGTCACTCTACTCTAGCTTGTTTTTTTTCTAAATGCTTTCTATAGATCAGTGTTTGCCAATCCAGTGGTTGGGAACCCACAGACTCGTCCACATTTTACCTAGGGAGGGGGCAAAAATGTGGATGTCTGGCAGGGAGCTGGTAGGGAGCAAAAATGTGGCTGTCTGGCAGGGAGCTGGGAGGGAGTAAAAATGTGGATGTCTGGCAGGGAGCTGGTAGGGAGCAAAAATGTGGCTGTCTGGCAGGGAGCTGGGAGGGAGCAAAAATGTGGCTGTCTGGCAGGGAGCTGGGAGGGAGTAAAAATGTGGATGTCTGGCAGGGAGCTGGGAGGGAGCAAAAATGTGGATGTCTGGGAGGGAGCTGGGAGGAAGTAAAAACATGGACTGGCTGGGGGTCCCAGAGGGCCGTGTTGGGAAACATTGATCTACAGATCTTCGGGAAAATTCTGGTGCAAATTTGCGATCCACTGAATCGGATCTCCTGGTTTCCTAATGCGGGATGATGACTTGCTCCATGCTGCCTGTCTTCTGTCTTTATTCTGAACCCTTAATCCATTAATATCCTCTAGGCGCAGTCGGGGGAGCGATGGCGGTACTGAGCAGGGGAGGGAAAAAATCAAACGTAGGTGTTTTTGTTTAAAGTCTTGCAGTTCTCCGGTAATTTCCGCAACGACAGCTCCTCATGTAAGGTATGAAGTTGGCCAGAATAATCTTATGATAATACCTCTTACGTGAGGTGAATCATATCTTCTTTTCCTCTCTTTCTTGCGCTTCACTTGAAAACAAATGGTCACGATGTAATATTTCATAGAAAACGTGGAAGATTGCACCGTCGGTCAATGTATGCATAAAGAATGCAATCAGGCATCTCCACTCCAGAGGAGATATTTATTGTGGCACCATTTACGTCATTGCCGCCTCTAAGAGATAGCCACGCTCCATCATCACTTCTGGAGTTCATTTACAATCAGCCACCTAGCTGGAGCAAGGCAAGATTGACCAATCAGAAAGGGCCTCGTCCGGGGGAGCTTCTCGTTTTCTCCATTGTCGATTTCGGCCTTGTGCGATTTGGCTGAGGGCTCCAAGCCTACCCGAAAGACGTGCTGACGCGAGAAAAGGAAAACACAGCAAAACACGCCGATGCAGAATGAAAACCGAAAAACGTCCCGCCTGTTGCGGCTGTGGCTGGTTCACTCGGCCACGCATGCTTTTCACTGGAGGGTTGCTCTTCTTGCTGTAATGTGGGTTCTTTTGTACACTCACGCCACTGTCAGTGGAGCCCGAATGATTCTGACATCCCTCTGTGTTGTTGCCACAAATGGCCATCTTGGCATTTTAACAAGGCCACATTTGACACCGCGACAGTATGGTCATGGCCATGCTTCAGTTTCAGTCATTTGGCTGAATCGGTGGCTGGTCATCCTGGTTTCTGAAATTTAGGATTCGACTACTGACATATTTGTGATATTTGCAGATTTGCTAGATGGCCAGTTACCCCTCTCCCGCCCCCCCCCCCCCGTGCCCGACTTGCACGGAGGCTGTCACCTGTGGTTGTAGGGGGTGTTCGGTGGGGGGCCTGCGCTGATGCGGCTGGTGGGCGCGGGTTGTGCTACCTCCAAAGA
>JAODKM010000118.1:906450-928003 GCA_026780845.1 Petrocephalus sullivani | reverse complement strand
ACGGGATGATTGATTTCCGTCCCGTTTTCTCCTCCGCGGAGCTCCCTGAAGTCCTGGATTAATGATCTTGCGCCGTGCACATCGATCAGGAGGCGCCGTGTGAAGTCCTGATCCCCACCGCCCCCCTCACAGAGGGTGCCGACTGGCCCCGCCCTTGGCAAGTTAACCCCCCCCACCCCCCACCCCAGCCAGGCATCCGCAACCCACTGGACTCCTTACCTCCCGGCTCTCCGGGCAAATGGGAAACACAGACAGCGTACAAATGGTCCCAGAACTGCCCGCGTGGCCTCCGAGATACACGCAGCTCAGTCTTGGCGCCGGCTTGCATCAAGCCTACAAAACATACATGTCGCATTTGGAGAACGTCGGCAAATTCCGCCAGCCAGTCAGCCACCCGTCTTGGATTCCAAGGACTTGGATAAGCGAGTTAGACTTGCTCCCAAAAATGTGAGCCCAGATTACTTAAGATTAATGTTAGTCACGCTCAATGAAACTAGACAGCTACTTGTTCACCATAATGTTCCAGCGCATTCATACAAATTGCTTTGGTTGCCAGGGTTCCATTTCCGATGAAGCTAATAACCTTTCGTTTCACGTGTGTTCATGGAAGCACTCTCTGAGTGTGACTGGGGCTCGACTTCATCCCTCGCTGTTGATTTATTTATTTTACTCTGACTCGAGTCTCCTCGTGTCGTCTTCCCAGTTTGGCCTCATTTAAATTTGCAACCCGAGCCTGGTGCCACGGCCGGCTTTAGTTATTTTTACTGTCACTCCCCATCCAGTAGTGGATGACGATAATTTGTGGGCCTGATTATTGGTTTGCTGGTTGCCTCAGCAGTCACCCTCGACATGCTTTTTCTGAAAGGAAGTGTTTTATACCCAACTCCCTCGAGGTCCACTGGAGCGCACACAGAGCGCCTGTCTGTGTGCTATCTAATGTCCTTACTCGACTATCAAGTAAAGCCTTCTCAGGCATAAGGGACCCTGTTTGCCTTTTACCATGGTATTCCCACCAGCTCAAGATAAAAAACATACTTGGATCCCATCAACTACTTATGCAGAGCTGGGTCCGGGGGGGTGGGCTGAAGCAGATACAGCACAGAGCATAAGACATCGATGCACTCTTGCCAGTTCCCCACAGGTTAGATATTTAGCACAATAAGCAGTAAAAAGACATTTTTTCAAGTAGAACATATAGACACACACACAGCCAGGGGCTGAACTCCAAAACCAGGAGGTGTGAGGCAACAGGGCCACCCACTGAGCCCTGGTGCCGCCTACATTTCTGCTTATAAATTTATTACTTTTGAAATAAATTTTCTTGAGGCTCATACTGAAAGGTTTTCCTCTTAACATCCTATCCACACTGGCATAGTTAAAAATGTCAAGGAAATGTTGGAAATGTCTGTATATTTTACCATGCTGTCAATATGCCAATAAATCGCAACTCCATCCAGTATTTCTCAATCTTTTATGAGGTTTTTATTGTGGCACGGATTACGACGGATGAGACCTTAAGGGCCCCCTGATCCCTCCGTGGTATTAACTGCTCCTGGCTGTCGGTCAACCCCCCTCCCTCGATAACCGTGCCTCCTGCCAGCTCTGTCACAGGAACCCTTTGCCTCGCAGAGGCTCTCGTAGACACGTGGCATACCGATGAGCCTTCAGAAGGTGGCTGCACTTCCAGGAAGCCTGATGTGAATGAACAAACTGTCCCAGTTGCTCAAGTGGCTTCTCTCCACGCCCCCCCTCCCACGTCCCCCCCACCACCATCCAGATCCGGTCCATGGCCCCCAGAACGTGAACGTGGTGGACATCCGCGCGCGGCAGCTGACCCTGCAGTGGGAGACCTTTGGTTACGCCGTGACGCGCTGCCACAGCTACAACCTGACGGTGCAGTACCAGTACGCCTTCAACCAGCAGGACTTCGCCGCCGAGGAGCTCATCCAGACGTCGTCGCACTACACGCTGCGTGGCCTGCGGCCCTTCGTCACCGTGCGCCTCCGCCTGGTCCTGGCCAACCCGGAAGGCCGTAAGGAGAGCGAGGAAATCGTCAAGCAGACCGAGGAGGACGGTAGGGTGGCCACTGTCAGTTGCCAGAAATATGGGACCCTCAGTACGGAACGTGCTCATAACATAATGCCATGGGTGGAAGCCCTAGAGGACAGTGAGTGAGAAACGTGGCATGCCCTGCATCCGGCAAGAGTAGAAACGACCACATGTCCATGGCAACCAAAACTTGAACATCAAGGGATATCCTGGAGGTGGACAAATATACCGAGTCTCCATTCCAACGCTTCCTCATATTAGGTGTTGTTTTAGTCACAGACCCAACACCCATCATGTTAAGCTCCACCCTAAAAAACGACCACAAGCCTAAATATTGATCCAAAGGTAGTGTGGCGGAGGGAGACTGATAGCCACAGCTGGTATTTCCCCCCATTTTTGTCTTAATTTCACTTAATTTAGCTACCACATTCTCCTCATGTCATTAGCTACCAATAACACTTGTATATTTACCTAATAAACCTGCATTTATACCACAAATCAGTGGTATTTTTTTTTCATCGTGTCCATCCAACCTGACGGCAAAAAATAAAACAGTAAATGAGAAACTGAAATCTTAGGTTGAACACAGAAAAAAACACACATACTGGGCCAAAACATATTTCTTGTTAACAGGGTCTGAAGTTAATAGCAGCCTCCTACATTGGCACTAAATCAAGGAAAGATATTTTACTTTTAATGCACACAAGGGAAATAGATAGCTTTACATCCTTTGGGGTGCATAGATTTTTTATTTTTTTTAAGCATTTCTATACTGTCAAAATCATTAGTCAAAAACTTGGGTTGATTTACGTATCATAACAGATGCACTGTAGTTCAGTGAGATGAAGAAACAGATACACTTCAAATGAAGTCTCTGGTGAATGAGAGACTACCTAGTCTAGAAATGTTTTATTGTCTTTGATTAAGCAGACTTTAATCTTAGGATAGTCATTTTGTAATTAGTACACAGTGTGTATATTGTTTTTTCTGCTTCTAATTGGCATATAATTATGAGTAGTTTAGTACATTTTTTTTGCATAATACATTTTGTACTTATGATTCCAATTAACTTAACTTTTTTTGCCCAAAAATCTAAACTCCATAGTCCACAGTGGCTGCAAATTTTGAATAAATAGCATAACTTCGGATAATTAATGCATTCGCGGTTTCGGAGGTAGCGTTTGAGTTCCGCTGTGCTCAGCATTCTTGGAGCATTTTAATTGTCTCGGCCTTCTCGTTATGCTCTGCCTAGAAAATGCTAAACCCAGTTAAATTTGGAAGCGGCAGTGTTTACGGGCTCAGTCTGCGACCGTGGGCCATGACCCCCACATTTCTATGCCTTATTTAAAAATACATAAATATCATACTCTAGTATTTCTCATCCAAGGCTTTTGGGTCCCCGGAAAAAAAAATTCAAATGGAAACAAATAAATATTATGGCAACACTCCCCCAATTTGTTGTACAATAAAAATAAACCCTGTTAATAGACATACATCTGCATTTAATGCAGAGACCTTCAGTTAGTGTGGTCTACTCAAAACCAAAAGGAATTATTGCTATTCTACTGTAGAGCAGAATTGTTTCTCAGAACATAATATGTTTATAAGAGCAGTTTATTTTGTGCCATGGTCAAGGGTGTCGGGGATGTATGAAGACTTACAATTTTCCACCAGTTTTTGCTATATCAGGCGATAAAGAGCTCTGGTACAGACACTTTCTGTGAGTAGCATACAATTATGAATCGAAAAAGGAGAAGGCCAGACAGTGGCTGTCAGCCCATTTGGCGACATAGGGTGTCATCTTCTGAGTGGGTGCCAACTTAACAAACGGCACCAATGACACTTGCTTAGGGTGCCACATGAGCATAAACCTGCATGGAGGCTAGGCACTTCCCTGTGTCTCACTATATTATAATCATCCAACCCCATAAGGAGCGGGTCAGACTTGGCATAAGCTGAATAACAGACCATGTGCCCAGAGAGACTAGCCTCAACAAAAGGAACATCTTTTGCGTAAGAACCGCAATGCCATGTAATATCCCTGTGAACAATGTGATGTGCAGCTCATGCCATTTAATGAAACGTGCAGACCAATTAAAGCTGGATAATGGGGGTGTGTGCAGTTGGTGGGTGGGGGGGGGGGTGTCAGCTGTGAGAACTCCAACAAACTTTATTATTATCAATTAATGATCAGTGCCACTAGTAATCCCCTCCCCCCTCAAGTGAGGGCTGTGGATTTCTCAATGGGGGGAGTTGGCCCCAACAGTTGGGAGTTTTTATCGTTTGGAGGGGTAAAATGAGGAAATGCTGTTTGAGGCTGCTTAATGAAACATGTCATTCAGACAGTCTTTGCAAGAAGTTAATCAAGTCTTCATTACCATGATTTATGGCCATTTATCTCTTGCGGCAAACCCATTTCCCTTGCCCTCACATGCATGCGCTCACGCATGCATTCAGATAAGATGCGCGAAGCCGTGACATCTAATTCATTGCCATTGTTTCGAGAAGTGAATACGATTTCCCAGACCAGTGAGTTCTGATGCTGAGTCACTTTTTTGTATCCGAATGTGATCTAAACGTTCTTATCATCATTCCAGATATACAAGATTAAGCACTGGCGATAACCAGTTTATCACCAAACACTACAGACCATAAAAAAGCCTAACATAAGTAACTTGAAGAAGATTCAGAACAACTTGAAGCAAGATTTGCAGGCCTACGTCTGTCATATTTAATTTACTTACACTTCCACAACATCATCAACGTCGGAATTAATTTAAGAGCCACGTGAAGCGAACAAGCCACAGATGCCTGTTAAGTTTGAGTAAATTGCCTCTTAACAAAGCCGTTATTACAAGTTCCCCGATTGTGAGAAATTAAATTCATTACACCTCTCTAAATGAGCATGGAACTAGCAGGAATACCCCAAGGAGCATGCATCTCCCAAACGCTGGGAGGTGGTTCAGAGTTATGCCCACAGCTTGCTTCTTGTCAGCCTTTAGGCAAATGAAGATAGCTTAATTCTCCCTGCTTCTAATGGCGGCAGGCTTATTCTACCCTTGGGTCAACCAGCTTGTAATGGTTAGCAGGACCCAGAGGGATTCAGAGACTAGGGTGCATAATGTTTGAGTCCCACTGATTTGTTTTTCAATGGCTCCATCTCATCTTGCCTGCATAAAGACATCTGCTGAGACTGCCACACTCCCCTGCATTCCCATGACAAGTTGATGTCCCAGGATGCCTGCGAGATGTGTGGCCTCACAGCGGTTGGATGCTCAGTGAGGTGATCCCGGTTGTGGGTTGTGCACTGACCTCGGTGTGTAAATGTCTCTCACCTTCCAGTGCCCGGCTCTGTTCCCATGGAATCCATTCAGAGCAGTCCATATGAAGAGAAGATCTTCATGCAGTGGAAGGCACCCAATGAGACCAACGGGGTCATCACACTTTATGAGGTAAACAAGGTCCACCATCAGACGGCACCTTATGGGTTACATTTCCTTTTTCCAGGCAAGGGTCTTTTTCAATGGCAAACAAACCTAGCTCAAATGCACACCTCCTATAGCAAGTACAACATCCCAGCTGGTTGCTACATTTGGAGAATGCCTTTGGTTATAGCCAGTAGTGGAGCACTGGCTGAAGACCCAAAGTCCCAGAAAGACTATACTGCATTAGTGTTTCCAATGTAGGTTATTCCAGTAACTTGTCTAGCTCATTGTTTCAGAACTGGTAATGGCAACCCAAAACTGGATCGTAACGTGTGTGGTTAAAAAAATATTTACAATTTTTTTCTAACACCGGATTTTTTTTTTTTTTTTTTTTTTTAACAGAGCATGAACACATTGTGCTATTGTTGCTGGAATGTTTGTATTGTATTTATTATGACTGCACTATATATATTTTTTTCAAATAAATTTGGTTTCAAATTTTTTTTATTTGGGTCGTGGTTTAACCTGAGGCTACGCCAGTTGAGAAGCGCTGATATAACCATATATTTCGGAGGTTAATAAGAGTATTAGATAAGCAGTTAAATAAATATAATGTGGACTACATAGCTACAAATAATTAATTCTGTGAAGGTACTAAAATGAAAAACAGCAATTAAGATTTGACATTTCTGACTTGATTATTTTTGCATGTATTGACTCAGCATCTATAAAAGAATACTTTGGCTTCCTGAATTTGAGCATCATAATCTTTGAGCTTCAGTCCGATCTAGGCTTGCTGTCTGTATTAACTGCATACCTGAGCCAGCCAATCCACAGGGTTTGTTAATAGGAGCTAACGGCACCATAGTGGTAAAAAAAATACTCTGTTTACACAGTGATGCCTGAAACAGCCCACGCTGTTCCATAGAGGAATCGATAGGACATCCAAGCTGATGAGGATCTCCCTATGGGAATTACTCCTGACGTGAAATATCTGCTGAAGTGCTAAGCACATTTGGATGTACCAGCCCAATTGCGGGCCAACTGTTTAGCTACAGTTTAAAGATGTTGCCAAAGCAGAAATGAGAAGTGGGCGTCAACCTGTGTGAGTCATTTGGTTTTGATTTATTGGATGGAATGACACATGATCCTACAGGTAGTGACATATAAGTCTATACAGTCCAGGCAGTGATTGCTGTAGTCAGTAAGAGGGTGAATTATTGGCACCTTGGGTGCCCAGGTGATGGATGACCACTTCCTACTTCGCATACAGTGAGGTTTGCATAGTAAGGAAGGAGTGGTAGTAAGGAAAGTATGGGGAACACACATAATGCTGTCCACTCGCTCCCTTCCCGATGATGGAAACTGACTTTTTTTTCATGGTTATTCACTTTTTCAGGGCAAGACTGTCCAACCTTACACTGAATTAGAATTGAATTATCAACCTGTCAGACCTTATTAATGAGATATATATATTACAAGAGGGCACTTAACAAAAATTAAAAAAAATAATAAATTAAAAAGGTAGCAAGGCCAAATAGGGTATTTAATGTTGGTTCAGAAGTATGTTTCCCATCAGATGTTTGAAGAATCCTTTGTGCACCCAACCGTTTCATGGTACATGATAAATAAACAAACTGCAAACATATAGAAAATCTTGTTTTTATCCTGAAAGTAATGCTGCTGTTTTGGAGCACTGTTTGACTATTGCATGTCCTGCAAATGAAGTCCACTCCTTTTCCTCCATTCCTCTTGAATCATTAGCGCTGTGCACGCACATGTCTGTGTGTGTGCGCACGTGTGCGTTCCTTCTTTTTCTGTCTACAGACCAATAATTACACTTCTTTTGATGTCGCTGACATCTCTGTCAGGGGGTGTGCGGGGTCTTCAGGTGTAGCCAGCGTGGTATAAGGGGGGGGAGGAATACAGCCCGTGGGGGAGAATGCACAGAAGCCCATCATGCTCTGTGAAGTGCCCTGCTGTTTCTTACCCCTACCTGTGACTGTAATTTAGAGGCAAATTACTCGGTTCTCTCTCCTTGATCATGGGATTGACAGCATCTGCTAAATGTATTGAGCCCCATACAATGTGTTCTCATTTTCCCCAGTAATTGCCGTAATAGCTTCCATTGATTTAATTAACCCTCCCACCCCTTCTTCCTCCAGTGGCAAAATCTGAGTGATCTGAGAAACTATAAGCCTCTTTTCTTATGCTAAGGCTGCAGGCAAATTAGACAATCCCCTCTTGTTCTGAGGCTAAAGGGAACTGATAGAGCCTCAGGGCTTGGTTCCAGCTATTAATGGTGACCGACCTGCAGAGCAAACAGAGGTGTTTCAGCAGTGTGGCCAGTCGGGGGCAAGGCGTCGGCAGGCTGTGGTACTCTATGGGGACCCTGAGAGGGAGAGACTCGAATCACACCATAATGATGGAAATAAGGCTTAAAAAAAATCACAAACAGCCCGAGCAGTGGAACTGATTACACGGTATTTGTCATGCTGCGGAATATGTCTTACTGAGTTATTTTTTTGAAGGTTTCGACTTTGCACGACGGAGTTTTGTTCGTTACAAAATAACGTGTTCTTATCAAGATGTTCCGGAATTATAATTGCCTGCCTGACAGACAAATAAATAAATAAATAAATAAATAAGTAAAGGCACTACTGAAATCCCACATTATGGCCTGACATCATATGACTTAATAAACATCACTAAGGAAGGAACGGTGCTCACCCGTGTCGCGTACAGTACATGCTCTGCCGGCGCGGGGATGTGCGAGGCTGTGATCCGCGTCGTGTTAAACGCGGGTGCCATAATTGCCCTTCATGTCTGTGTTCGACTGACAGCTCTTACAGCAGTCGCAGTGGCCTCCTGTAAAAACTGTTTGTAGCTCACCAGCTTTATAGTGAATGCTGCTTTTCAAAGCAACACAGCGTCTTCTTAATCATGTGTTTTAATAGTTTATTGTCATTGGTTATGCATGTTTAATCAATAGCATATATGCAAAACCTCTCCATGGACTTTTGGGTTTAGTATCCCCATATAATACAAAGTTAAAATGGTCAAATGAGGAAAACAAATAACAAATAACTATTTGTACAAGGTCTGTTATGTATTTCTCAGGGTTGTGGACATATTTACTGTTTTTATACAAAAGTCAAAAAATTACAAATTACAAAAGTAATTTATTTTCTTTATCTCTGTATCCTTTGGTTGTTTCATTCTAGTATGTTACGTAAATATAATCACTATAATTGTGGGATAATATGAGCTTCTTATTCAACATGATGATTTAACAGCTATATAAAAAAAATATATATATATATATCTATCATCAAATCGGGGCAGGCAGGTGGTGTAGTGGTTAAGGACGCAACCGTGTTGCTGACAGATTGCCGGTTCGAGTCCCCGACCCGCGAGTACCGCTAAGGTACCCTGAGCAAGGTGCCGTCCCCCTACTGTACCACAATGTCACATGGGTTAAATGCAGAGGACACATTTCGTTGTTGTGTGTTGTGGTGCGTCAACAATGACGATTAATCACCTTCACTTCATGATTGCTGTTAACTATTAACAGTTGGGACTGAAATGGATCATAACCATGGCTTTAGGAACTCCTGTTGGACCCTGGGTTCTCTAAGAAGGTGCATAACCACACCATTTTGTTTTTGGAAACAGCCTTGTGTTGTGAGCTACTTGGGCAAAAAGTATAACTGATTCTGAGAGCTTTTTTATGGTGTGCGAGGTCTGGGAATTGGCAGCCGCTAAATGGACCTGCACCTGGTGGCCCTCCCCACGCCAGAGCATTAAACTGGGAAAGAGACGTGGAGACATGAGGGCAACAACAAGTTTATTAAGAAAATTAGATCTGCGTAGGGGAGGTTTAAACACACCCCCATGGAGGCTTTGTTAAGGCGCCGTTTTGTAGATGTGTCACCTGCCTAACGAAGACAAAGAGCCGGCGCGACCCCCGCCGCGATGCGGGCGGCCGGCCGGCTGGGCTGCACCTCCGTGCCGCATTTCATTTCCGCCGAAAACGTGCTAAATGAAGCGGCGATCCTCTGCTCGCTTCGGCGGTGTGAAAAAGCCCCGGAGAGCCGGCAGTGATGGCGATCCTGTCCCCTCCGTCTCGGACGTGTTGGCAGGCATCCGGCTGCCACGGGTTTACAAGGACACATACCTGGGCGGTACGAGAAGATGCCCCCTGCCTTTCCCTGATGTACTGATTTTTTAACATTTTTTAATCTATTTTATTTCACGGTGACCATTCAGCTTTATTTATCCGGCACCACGCCTCACCGAATGCACTCACCAGATAGTGATCTCTGTGCTTCCTGCCACGTAAATACGCTTTTTGCATAGAAAGGTCAGCATTAAACCACATATATACAGAAGCTGCATTCAAGTGTAATTATTATTATTACTGGTTGTCCTACAGTCAGTGTCGACTTCCGGTATTTGCAGAGACAGCATATCTCAGAAATGTTGTGCCATGTGACTTGGCAATGGCGTGATCTGCGTTATATATATATATATATATATATATATGGCAAAATACTGAAGAAGCAGTCATTGTTGCCCAAATAGGTTTTAGTCTGTTTGCTTATTTATTTGGCCGTTTATTACTTTCAGGCTGATGGCAATTAATAAATGAACGGAGGCGCCGACATGTTTGGGTTTCTGGTCCAAACGCAAAGCGCTTACGGCTTAGACAGATATATAGACTTATTGCATTATCTTCCTCTTGGGTAGGAATTGCACATGCTACTCATAGGCTAAGTGTCCAATTTAAATGTTAATGGTAAATGGAGGCTTTAAATAATCCAATGTTTGCAGAGACAGCATTCCAGCATTGCTAGGGTCCGATTCAAATCATGACAAAAATGTTAGCTGGAAGCAAGTTTTCAGTTCCAGTAAAGTGATTAAAGAGTTCTGGAAATGGTTACAGGTGTGTTTATATCCATCCATTTATCTTCTATGTATCCAGTACTGGGCCATGGAGAGGCTGGAACTTACTTCAAGAAGCAAAGGGCACCCTCAGGTGTATTTCAGTAGTACTAGTAAATTATATATAATCATGAATAATAATAATTAATATCTGATGGCTTGTGCAACAAAAGAATGAAACAAAACAAATTAAGCTATAGTGAACTCATTTTAAAGGACAATGTAAAAACAACAAACAAATAGCTTTACACGATTTCATTGATGCACAGTCACTATCGTAATGAAACACGCTAAGCTGCCCTTGTTCAATGCTTAAATGAATGTTGCTTGATGCTTAAATGAAGGGATTGGCAAGTTTACTAATGTCCTTCCACCGAGATGTCTGTCGTTACATTCAGCACTGTTTTTCACCATTAAATGACACCACTAAGCCTAAATGCACTTTACTGAGGACTGGACCACTTCACATCTCTCTCAGTCCACACGCAACTGCCTTTCCGACAGCAGTTAGCCTAGCGGAAAGAAACTCCTATTCCGCAAAGTGCCAATTCAATCAAGCCCAGGCCTGCTTTTAACTGGTCTGTGACGGTCTAAATGTGGCAGGACGGGATGCCGGCCAGCTGTTTGGTCCATAGCCCTGGGGTCCACTGTAGCCTAAATGCTCAGCGGGTGAACGGCCCCCATTTCCGCATGCCTTCATTTCCCCCTTACGCGGTTCGTTTTTGTCACTTCGGTGCTTTCCTCCCTGCCTCACGCCGCTGGGGTTGAGCTTCGTCCAAACAGCCTCGGCCCGGTGCCACTCAGCAGTTCCCAGTAATGCTCAGCCATCAGGTGATTTTGACAATGATGTAGAAAACAAAAAATGAAATAAAATAAAGCGTCTTGCCCTTGTCATTCTGCCCTAGAACCCCCTCCAGTCACATCACCTGCTGACAAAGTAATGTGCTTTGTACTCAGTCGTTTGTATAAGTTTTACGTATCTCTCTCTCTATATATATATATATGTGTGTGTGTGTGTGTGTGTGTGTATGAAAAGAGTGGGGCAGTGGCTCTGTGGATAGCACTGCTGCCTCACATCCCTGTTATTGTGGTTGGATTCCAGCCTGAGCTCGGTGTGCATTTTCCCCGTGTTCCTCGTGGTACTCCACCCTCCTCCCACAGTTCAGAACCATGCAGTTATATCTCCGAATCGCTCGTAATGATTGTCTGTGTTTGATTTGCATTCCTTGATGGGCTAGTGTACAGGTGCTCCGCTTTACGCTCCAATGAATCCGTCGTGGGGAAATACCGTGAATTGAATATGCACATTTTTCATCGCCCCGGTATTAGTAGAAAGTATCAAATGGCATATCGCCAGCGCCGGCAATAGATCGAAATTCATAGGAATGTGCACCGCTAATGATCGTCGTAAAATCGAAATGTCTTAAGTTGAATCATCGTAGAGGAGGGAGCATCTGTACTTCCTGCAGGAAGCTCATTCGGACCCTGCACTGGATAAGCAGTTATGTGAAATGGATGGATATGTAATTGGGTGCATATGTTTCTCATTTCCACCTCATTGCCTGTGTTCTTTTGTCTGGTTCCCTTTAACTCGCACTCTCCGCCTGCCTCTGTCCGCTGAATGATCCGAGGACGTGTGGATCGGAAACGGAAGGCCTTCCATCTTGAAATGCACTTCGCTTTCTTTCATTCGGTGCGACGACGGAGTAAGTGACGGACATCTGGCTCCCTCCGCGGCGCCTTCTCCGCTCTGCCGAGGGCCTCCGTTTGTTTTCATGAGCTCCCTTGGAGTTGCCATTTTGCGTGACCACTGCAATCACGGCAGATGATCTGCAGCGCTGCTCGCCCGCTCTGCCGAGTGCATCTGAACAAGTTACTTTTCCCCGGATGAAAGGCCTCATCTATTCCAAAGGCATATTTGCAGGGGTTTTTTTTCTGTGAAATTTCTGTGTTTTATCGAAGCCTTGGTCTGGGGATGGAGGGGAGCTATGGAATCTTAAGTATATCCTTGGCAAAATCGAGAAATCTCAGGAGTGTCTGCTAGGACACATAAAGGGGGCCTTTGGAAACCGAATTATGGATCCTGAAAGATTCCCTGACTCTGGTTTACTCTGAAAACTGGGTTAGACAACTCATCAGTGCCCTGGCTTGTTCAGAGCATCTGGACTATTTTTCATGGGATCTACAAAGTAAAATAAAAAAAATAAAATAAAAATGCCCCGGAAAGGAAAAGGCGCATAAACACTGGCTTGATGCTGTTCCCTGGCTGAAAATTATGTTTGTCAGTGTTAATCTCATATTTTGAAAGTGCTGGCTGAAAGCCATATTGATCAAAAACTCCCAAGGCCAAAAATGATCGATCGCCAGGCAGGAAACCTATTTTGTATTTTCTTCTGATTTATTTCTTTGCTTCTCTTTTGTTTTTGTTTTCGGGCATCACGCATCTGAAATCCTCGTTCATCGTGAGCACCCTTTCAGGGGGGAATCGAACATTTCTGTGAGTCTTGTACACTTATAAAGCATCAAAGCGATTCCTGTCCTTCATAAAAGGGAACATAAAAAGCCGTTATGGAGAGAAGACGGCTTAAATGACGCAGCATAGACCAAAAGGCTCACCTTTCCAGTGTCCAGCTGGCAGTTTTTTTCCGTAAGACTGGGCTTTGCTTCCGGTTCTGTTTCCTGAGCAGAGTTGGGAAGCTTTTTCTTTTTTTTTTTAGGATTTTCACACACCCCTTCCCCAAGGTTATGCAGATTAATTTGACAAGTGTTAGCAGACCTTTCTTGGTCGGTGTTAAATCAGGTTGAAATCAGTCACCCCATCGCTTGTCTGTTCACATCCAAGTTATTTGAATTCGATGGGCCGCAAATCCAGTAAAATGGGTCGGGCTCCGGGTTCGGTCCACTTCCTGACGTGTTTGGCGCAAGTTAAACAGGTCACCCAAATTTGACTGCCAACACCCCCCCACCCGGCCCCCTGCACCCCAACTTTATTCAAGTTGCTTTCAAAGTTAATTGTATTTAAAACTGCCTGGGCGGTTATCTGCGGTCAGCATGGGATCCCGGGCCGGGGAGGAGATGGGGGGGGGGAGATCTGAATGGCTTTGCTCGCCGTGAAAACATCCTGTGCTCCAGGCCTGTCAGGCGCTGAGCTGTCAATTTGCTTTATTTGGATTCTGTAATAGCGCTGAACTGTGTAACATCAGCATTGAAATGTTTTGATTGCCTCCAACTCATGCATGATTTCTTTACCCAAACACCCACCCCTAGTGAAATACTAAATGTGCATTTCTAGATGTATGTATTTAAATAAAAATACATATGACATATATGTATAAAATCTGTTATCAATTATTATCTCATTAGCACTTGTTAGTTGAAATCAGGGTCACAACCTCACTTCAGCTGCATCTCTCTGAGCTGCTGGAGGAAACCTGCACAACACAGGTAAAGTAAGAAAACACCAGACACACAGGGTTGGGAGCAGGAATTACAGCTACAACCCAGAAACTGCAAAGCCACACTGCTACCCACTTCCTGCTATCAGGAAAACAAACTTTTTTTAATACTGTCACTGTGAGTAATTAGAATGTAGTTACCACCTACACTGTCCAGTTAAGCCAAGCGCATACTATGTTTTAAACTCTTATCCGAACAGAATTCTGTCAACAGTTGAGCTACTATGTTGGGTCACTTTGAAATTGCGTAGGCACAAAGCATCTTTCCCTGTTTTGTTTACCTGTTGTTTATTATTATAGAGCACCGGCTCCTAACAATACTTTATTAATGTTATTTATTTATTAATATCCCTTCACAGTAAGCTTTGCAAAGCATTGTGTGGCTGAATAGTCAGGTCTATGGGCCCTTGAGCAAGGCCCTTATCTCCCAGCTCCATGGGTGCCACTACGAGTGGTTGCCCTTCGCTGGCAAGCTTGCTCTCATCTACGTGTGTGTCATGGAGAACAAGATGAGGCAGGTGAAAAAAGAATTTCCACACAGGGATCAATAAAGTATCATTATTATTATTAAGTCGCACCTGCACGATTAACTTGTGACTTGGTTTCAGAGTAGGAAATTAAAAGTTCATTTTCAGTTGAACAAACACTGAAACAGTTTACCTTCGAAGGTCCATTTATGACCTTGAACAGATGCTGCTAAGTGCAATAAAGAGATCTGGTCATTATTTAAGAATTTGTTTTGAGACTTCCTAATTAATTAGTTGTGCATTTATAATCCCCACAGTTTCGTGTTGTTGAGCACTGCAATGGTTAAGATGGAATGTGTGTGTATGGATGATTTTTTATTATGTACCTTTTATTATGGTAAATGATCATTTCTGGGTAAATGGATCAGTCAGGTTTTCCTGGAAGCAGAGTCATTCCCAGGAGCTGTATTTACTCTGTGTGGTGTTGCTTATCCACTGTCATGCAGATCACTTACAAGGGCCTCAGCTCCCTGGACCCCAACGCAGAGCTGTCCACGCAGCGTGGTCGCGTCTTCAAGCTGCGTAATGAGACGCACCACCTCTTTGTGGGTCTCTACCCGGGCACCACATATGTCTTCACCATTAAGGCCAGCACCAACAAAGGGTTCGGGCCACCGGTGACCAGCCGCATTGCCACCAAGATTGCAGGTTGGGACCCCCCCTCCCCCTACGCTCATGCACCCATGCACTTTATAAATTTAACAAATTCCTGGCAGTTCCTGGCTAAATCATGTTTTATTTGGATTTTGCATGTTCTCCCACTTATTTTATAACTTTTATTATGAGTTTCATGTTGAAATTTCAACTGTGGCTGGCTGGCACCAAATACAGAAAAAAATAGTAAAGTGTGGACGTGTACAGTATGAGCATAAGACGAAGCTTTTGGCTCTTGTCTGGCTAAATCACAATATGCATGCGCTCCATCATCATATGGACTGGTCAGAATTGGAGATGAGATGTTTGGACATGCATGGTTGGGGGGGTGGGTGGCAAAAGGCCTGAACGCCTGCCCCTTTTGCCCAAAATGACTGAAAGTGCCTCCCTTTTGAAGTTATATGTCCACCTGAATTCTGTTTTGGTTTAGTCCCCCCCCCTCCCAAACATCACTTGCCGAGTGGGGCCCTGTATCACACCCCTGACCCTCAAAATTTCTCTGCATGGCGAGGTGAGGAAGAGGGAGCTTTAACAGAACTGAAATGTAATCATGGCAGCTTCTTCCTGCGGTCAGCAGGGCGTCTTTCCGTGCTTCGGCCTCTTTTAGGGAGCTTCCCGACCACCTGCTTTTTTAATCTCCATTTCCCAGTCGCCACACCACTGATTTCAGCCTGGTTCACCCCTTTTCACTTTTGTCATTCGGTTCAAGCAAGGGTCAGCTGGGCCTAATTTGTTTTCAGAGTGCCGGCTTACTGTTTATAACAGCCTGCTCGGCCCAGGGGAATGAATGACGGATTATGCCTTGTTCTCCTGCAGTAAATAAAGAAATATACATGGCAATATTCATTTTTATTATGAGGTGAAATTCATAAACCTTATCTATTCCCCTTGCTAATATGTCTTTTGAATCCCTTAGATCACAAAAATGCCTATTGCCAGCCAAACAACATTTCAAATACTTGCTGTAATAAACCGGGAAATATCTCCCTCATACTCTTATAGTGACAATGTCTGGAGACACTTAACTATGAACCACTTCACCAGTCAACCAGCATCTGCATAGCACAGTGTTTCTTACCCCAGTCCTTCCAGCTCCCAGTACAAAAGAATCAAAGACACCAAATACCTGGTACAACGGTGGTCGGGCCCAGGAAGGAAGAAGAATGTGGGCTGTCTGGGAGTTCCTGAGGACCGGGCTGAGAAACACTAGCACAGCATATTATGTTTTTAATCTAAATCAGATTGTCATAAGTTGGGAAGAGTTTATCTAGCTCAATCTGAGCTATTTGTAGTGAGGATATTTAGGCCAGGCACCTTGCTTATATTTTCAAACAGCAGGGGATTGAATCAGCAATCTGTAGTGGTTATAGTTAGTCTGACCACAATTGTCCACTGAGTGGTATCTATTTTTTCATGTCGTCAAAAAAACCATGCAGTCACGCAGGCTATTGTAAACTTTGGAATCAGAGATAACCAGGCCCATCAGTGTGGAAGTTGAGCTCTATAGAATAGAGGAGGGAACTCCTTTTTAAAGAGTTAAAAAGATGACTAGGTTCCATGTATAGTTTGTGTAGGTTTCGTGCTCCAGCAGTTTGCAGCGCACATTTTGTTTTTGTGCCATTAACCTATGCATGCGTGTTATTCTTTGACTTGTTTTTTTTTTTTTTTTAATTAAACTTAAGTGAGGCTTCAGTCACTGCTAACGCTGTGCACTACAATACAGGTATGCGCCGCTTAGTGGCCGATTGGACTGCGTCTGTTCGTTCTAACATCCATGGCCTTAAGAAACTAAATTAGGGGAAAAAACTATTGACCCATAGGGGGATGTAAGGAAGTTAGCCCCACGTGTTTTCCATGCGTTCGTAAATGAATAGAACGGCAAGAACCCTTTGGAGAAAAGAATTGTAATACTATTGTACTATAGCACTTTACTTTAGCCTATTTTAGGCTACTGCACGTTATTTTGTTATATCAAATACTTTGTATATTAGACTGTGCAGTGTATAATTACAGTATTAATGTGGAAATTTTCAGTGTACAGTACTTACCACAGCGTTACAATTGCCAAAACCTATATTATATATACTATACATTAGTACAAGTAGCACCATAGATGCCCTTCCAGGCTAAGCAATATCACACTAAGTCAATATGCTGTGGTTTGCACAACGTCCACTTTGCATAACGTCCTGAATCATGGAACGTAAGGTGGTCACGAAGTGGCGCAAACCTGTATATCACCTCAATACAGCATTTCTGTATCAATTATATAGAAGGAGACGTGTGCATTTCTTAACGGTATTAAAAATAATACCTTTGGGTTTTCTAAATACCAGGGTATACCGTAATACCATCATACTGCCAAAGCCTACTATTTACCCGATTTCCTACCGTCTGGGTGGCTGCAACCATGTGAAAGATGCATACTTTATTATGTCCAGAATTCTCAGAGCACTGGCATTTCCCTCTTTTGAATAAACAATACCTACCATACCTTTTTTACATTTACTCTTGCCTTTTAGCTACCACATTTCAATCATGCAGAGATATGTGCCTACAGTGTATATGTCAGTGATACTTGAGATGATGGCCTCCTGCATTTTACTTTGTAATGCTGAGAAAATGGTGGCATATACATAGATATGTTGATAAACAACAAAGAAAATTTCAGGTCGTTCCATGTCAAATGCAACTCTAATCATCTGCCAAACTCTATTGATGCTGCTGGTGAAGCGGTATTTTTTAAAAGGCGTAATTTTCCCACTTTGTGTCAAATATTGCTGTGATTTTGCTTTTCTTTCAACTGTGGGGGAATCCACTGCAAGAGAACCAGAACAATTAGTCTCTATTTGTCATCTCTCTTCTGCATTGCTCACCAAAACTGAATAAAACTGATGCCTTTTTTCAGTTTAGGGAGAGCTTTGTGTGGCTATTAGAGTCTGTGGTTTAAACATGCTGTTTTGCATGACATTTCTTTTTTAAAACAATTATTAATTTCACAAGTTCAAAAAGTTAAATTCAATTTTTTTTATATGGAGCATGAAAGAAATGTTTAATATGATGTAGTAAACATCTCTTTCAAGTGTTAAGATGAAATCGCTGCCTAGAGCGTCAACAGGGGTTCCTTTTAATCCGGGAACGATACGCCATTTACAAGTCTTCTTTTGTGCGATTTATTTTATCAGCATTGTCCATAACACATCAATGGATATGGATCATCTGCAGCGTTGTGACTTTGCGTACAGATAACGTGGCGGCATCGGCACGTGCGTGACCGCGCCACGCGCTTCCCCCCGGCGGCGGGCGCGAGATAACGTGCCGGACGGTTATTCTCGTAACCCAACTCTGCATGTACGCGCACTTTTCGTTTGTGGTTTTTATACGAAATTAGTTTAGTTTTATTAATGATCTTTTCATACAATTAATTAGCCCAACCATGCGGACGGGGGGGGCGATGGTAATACAGTACTTCGGGGAACCGGCGGTAAAAGCTGTCGAGGGTGGGTGGCGGGAATCTCCTCTATTCGAACGCTGTAAAAAAAAGAAAAAGCCTGCGTGTAAAAGAGCCAAAAAATGGGCCATTCTAATGGCTCTGTTATCCATCGCCCCGACAGCGCCCTCGATGCCGGAGTACGAGACCGACACGCCCCTGAACGAGACCGACACCACCATCACGGTGCTATTGAAGCCGGCGCAGTCCAGAGGAGCCCCAGTCAGGTACCGAGCCTCTCGCCTCCCACTTACCCTCCTTGTGTATTAAGCCACCTGGTCAACAAGCACTGAATAAGTTTCTATGGATTTTGGATTTTTCTGTTTCGATATTGTAACCTGTAATTCAGACCTCTGCCGCTCGTTAAATTTATAAAATGTATTCCGTGCGTCCACCCAGTGGGGGTCTGCTTCCCCTCTGACACCAATCAGAAGGACAAAGGGGGAGCCTCTTCACTTAAATAATATATTATGGCCCTTCCTCCAGCGGGCAGGGGAGTCGTGAGTAAAAAAAAAACCGCTTCCGCAAGGTCCACTGCCTCTGCTAAATGAAAAAAAAGAGAATTACTGTCAGTCCAGCGGATATTTTGAGGCATTAAAGGCAGTCATTCAGATAAGAGCAATTTGTATGCAAAGACATTAAGGGGATCAAACTCCATTTAGATTGTTGCTGGTGGAGTAACATGGTTTCTTTTGAATTGTCCTTGCATTTAGTCCTCCTTTTGAAATAAAAGCCTTGAAAAAGAAGGGAAAAAAGAGACATGGTATGCAAATGTTTTGTCAGTTTGAAATTATTGATTTGGGATGGAAAGGACTAACCTTTATGTTCAAAGAACACCTGCACAGAAGGGTTTGTTTAGTGTGTATACTTTATCAGGCGATTTTGTCAGGAGGATTAAGTTCCATTTGCAGCATTCACCGTATACAGCGTAACACAGTTTTGAACTAATTGTTTTAGCTGTTATGACAAAATAAAGTTAACTGGTGTTTATCTTTCAAAAGCACTCCAATTCCAGTATAAACATTATGTTATGATTATAATTCTAAGAGTTGTTATGTGTTTTACGATCAATATTGCAATATATATATATATATATATATATATATTGTGTAGCATTGGCCTGTGTAAAGTGTATGTTCTTTGATTTTGTATCACTGAAATATGTTTTTGCTGATTAATTACCCATAGGATAGGAGTCATAGGATAATAACATTCTCTATGAATATTTGTTGTACCATAATCTCTGCTAGATATATTGGGTTTGGAATTACTACCCCAATAAAAATAATTGGAGAGTCAGATTAAATATTGATAATAGATTTTTGCAGGCAATAAAAACTTACATTATATAGCAGGTGTGTAACCATTTTTAGTTTCACTGCTCTAAAATTGCTACCTGATGTGGTAGCCATTCACAGCTGATGAGCTTCTCCAGAAATAACACGTTCTATATGAATTGCAGTGTTTTTGAAAGGTAGTCCCCCTCCCCCCACTACCATACTCCCCCCACTACTCTGAAGAGTACACCACATTATATGCTTTGCAGGTTTGAGAAATTTCTGTAAATGCCAAGTACAACATAATGACACCCAGTCAGTTCTACATATATTGTGTGTCTTCACTCATGTAATATGTATGAAGTTACATATTCAACACGCTGCTACATTTTTGGAACCAAGTGATCATGGCTTTGCACAGTCCTGTGTAATTTTACAAGATAGATGTAATTGGTCTGTGTTGAACATGACATAATGGAGAAGAAGAATCTCTTATGAAATACCTTTAATCTTGCCCCCAGCATTTAGTATAAATCCTTGAAAAATTATGTCAACTTAAAGACATTTCTGAATTTGGCAGCCTGGTAATTCCGCTAAAAGCTTTAGCATTCTTGTTTCTTGACTTCAGAGGGCTTTGAAAAGATTATTCTTAATTATCAAAATATTCTCTTCATGTTTTGCAGCCATGATTACACGTCTCATGTGCACACACGTAACTGCATACGTATGTGGCATGTCCTGACAAACATTATTTTGACACAACATATGATGTTCAGAGCAACATGAATTTTCCTAATTATATATAATGGCCAAGTATATTCTTGACATAGATTTACAATAATTACAACGGCTCTAATATGTAAGTTCAGAAAGTGTTCTTATTTATTCATGAACCTTTAACCACAAAGGTACAGTCATCTCATTTCATGGATAACCATCCACTCCCTACTCTTAAAGGTATCAAAGACACAAAGAGAGAGAATCCCAACTGCTACTAATCAGGACTAGATTTCCCTCTGCTGGTACTGGACTGAAATGTCCCATTAACTGTTTATCATCTCAGGGTCTATTCACACTGGAGTTTCTCTCCATCAGGAATAGGCTCAGCTGCTATAGATCAAAGATCACGTATGAATACCTACATCTTCCCCACAGGGGACATTTTGAAGGATCAGTGTATTAAAATCCTGGTTGAGTTAACGAATGAAATCAAAGAGCAATTTTCCACTGAGCCAAGTACAGTTCTTTCGGTACTTTTCCTTTTCCGTTGAGTTACAGTTAAGTACCACTACCAAAAGTTCCAGTATCAAAAGTACTTTGGACTTGCAGATGTGTTCATTGTTGATTTGTATTGCAAACTCAGAAAACAGTGATAAATAAAAAAAAATAAAAATAAACGTAATAATGTATGCGCGAGCAAATGAAAAGATCCAGGCTTTATAGGCCATTTTGGTCAGAAGAACCGCAAGAAGATCTGGATGGCATGACAAGAAATAAAAAAGTATTTGGTGTTATATACTACGCCTGCACAATATTGAAAAAAATTTTGATATTGCAGTGTGATTTTGTTGACATAAAAATTGGGAAATTTATAAAGAAAAAAGGAGTTCAAAATAAGTTTATTTATTTAGTGATTTAGACTGCAAGGATGAAAATATGTCAAACGTTATAAATTCACCAAATCCTCTTTAGGTACCCATATGTGACTCTTAAAACCTCAATGCTCATAAAG
>JAODKM010000118.1:879033-899592 GCA_026780845.1 Petrocephalus sullivani | reverse complement strand
AGTGGACGTGGGTTATTGTCAGAGAGGGGGCCGGGAGCCTGGTAAGGGGGGGCGCGGGGCGGGGGGCGGGGCGACTCGCACCTGACTGCCCCATTACGAATCACCTGTCTCTCTATCCTCATCACTGCATCACTGCAATTCATTTTTCACTGCTGGAAGTATTTCGGCAAAAACCATGGCTCTTTCCTGGCCCTGTTTTCTGGAACAAGCGCTGTCATTTTTGTCAGGGTTTTTTTTTTCTTTATGTCCTTATTATAGTGATGTCTGAACTTTTCTCCCAAATCCTCTGGAACCCCTCTTTCTTGACCTGGCATGCCACGAGAGTGAAACGTTGGAAAACACCATCACCAGTGAAACAAGTGCTTTCCCTATGATGGTTCAGATCTGTCCTTTCATAGTAGAACTTCAACAGTGGTGATGGGAAAATCAGTATTGCATGTTAATTTAAATTAATTATGTAGGATCCTGAAACCTGATATGGACTGCTGCTGAAATTAAGCTAATCGATCTGTGTGCCTCTCTTCCAAGATAACTATACATTGGTAATGGTAATTGTGTCCCAAATGCACAGACCTTATGGTTGTAAACTTGTTGATGTGTTTAGATCACTATGTATCTCCTGGCCACATGGATGTGTTTAGATCACTGTGTACCTCCTGGCCTTCCACGGCGTTTAGGTCGGCATATACCTCCTGTCTGCACACAAATGTGTTTCGGTGAACATGTACCTCCTGCTCACACTGATGTGTTCAAGTGAATGTATACATCCTGGCTGTACACAGATGTGTTTATGTGAGTGTGTGCCTCCTGCCTGCACACCGATGGACGATGTGTTTTTATGAAAATCGATTTTATTACTTATTTTACACGCCAAAAGCAGAACTAATGCAACGCACCGTTCTTCACGGGTAAATTAGCGCGGCACCCAAACACTAGCAGATTCACAAACAACATGGCAACGACGGGGGAAAAGCTGGCGCTTGTGCCCAAGAAAGGTGTTGCTACATCTGTAATATGGAATTGGTTCGGTTTTGCACCGTCGGACACAAACCAAACAAGTCCTCGTTGCAAAGACTTTAAAAACTGTTGCGACCAAAGGAAGCAGCACGACAAATTTATTCCAGCACGTAAAGCAGAGGCACGCAGCGGAGTGGGAGAAGCGCCACTCCCAGCGAAATGAAAATAGCTGCAGTACCAGCACAACAAACAAAGTTAAGCAAGCAACCTGACACGTTTTCGAACTGTCTGCCATATGATAAGAATGGGGCACGGTGGAAGGCGACAGCAAACGCTATCGCGACGTATAGTGCAAAGGACATGGTGCCCATACATACTGTGGGAAAGCCGGGATTCATTAACATGCTAACGTGCCTCATTTTTCTTAACACTGGCAGTTTTTCAAAAGCTTTCTTTTGCACTATGTCAAGCCCAATGGCATAAAGTATTTACTTAATACCAAGCTGACATGATAAAATTGTGTTTTTTTTCTATTGTTATTAAATATTACTTATTACTTTTATTTATAAGTTTGAAGTTGTATTATGTTGTTGCCAGCTTGAAAATAAGCTATAGAGAAATCTTTCTAAAAGTTTTCACAAGTTTCTAAAAGTGTTTACAATGGCGTGGTCTGCCAGCTCACTTACAAGCAGCTTGTATGGCTTGTCAGATTGTACTTTAACCCTAAAGTAAAAAAAAAAAAGCTAAATAAAGTTAAAACTTGTTTTGAACCATTTATTTGTCACCTATAGTTTGATTTTGAGTAGGGGAGGGGAAAATCGATCAAAATCGGAAATCGTTTTTTAGGCCATATCGCCCAGCTCTACACAGATGTTTCTAAATGGCGTGTACCTCTTCCCTGCACACAAATCTGTTATATATACGTGTACCTTCTGGCCACACATGGATGTATTTTTTTGTGTTGTGTGTGTGTGTGTGAGCATCATGCTTCTTGTTGCCAGGGATGCCCACTGATGGGGTCTCATGTTATTTGCTGCATTATAAGATCACTGGCAGCATTAAGTAGCTTGAGTAAATGCGTTCGGGCTTGCTTTAGGACGCTGCTTGACTGCCACAAAATGTTTAGGCTCTGGACCTCCGCTATTAATAATAATAATAATAATAATAATAATAATGATATTGGTGTGGCATAGTGGCTTCCACCTTCAGAATTCAGGGTTATATCCTGCACCCACTAGCCAATAGTGTGTTAGGAGTAGCAGGATCAACAATAAGAGTAATAATGTTGGAAATTTGTATTGCATTCTTTCTTAGTTAAAGCAGTATTAATACTTTTTATTAGGCTGTAGTGATATATTTTCCGCATACTGTTTGCCGTCAGGGTGCAGAGAGGTAAGAAGTGGTCATACAGCCAAAGGTGTGAGATATTCGTTTGCCTTTAGGGTATGCGTGTGAGTACAGCCCATGTGTATCTGACAGGACCTACCTGCGTTTGGTGGTCACATGGAGGGCGGCTGAAGTCAAGGCACTTCCAGATGTGGATAAGGACCACAAACGTGCTGTCTTTGAGGATTCGGGAGGGCAGGAGACTATGCACCAATGTGAATAGGACTGGAGAGGAGGATATCCTAGAAGGCATGGGGACTTCACAGCTGAGAGGGTAACGGGGTCTAGGCCAGCAGCTAGGGGGCAGGAGCGAGGGAACATGAACTGATTATGGTGCATTGCAGGGATTAACTCATGCAGATCAGTGCTCTCTACAGGCATGATGATCTACGGCTGCTGGAGGTCAGCTATGGGCTCGTGTTAACTTGGAGTCTCATCCAGTCATCTGACTCCTCCTGTTTGAGCTTGTGAATCCATAGGGTGCATCCTCATGACGCGATGCAATAGTGTGCCATGTAGTTCATGCAGATTACTATTACAAGTGCACATCAAAGCGGTTTAATTAACATTTTTAACTTGTTTCATTTATTTCTCTTTGCAGGAAACAAAAATCAACTGTGTGCGACTGGCTAATAAAGGTATGCTATTTTCAGTGATGTTTCTGCATGCTACTTTAATTAACCAAAGGAAAGCTGAAAATTCCTGTAATATGTTATCCGGAAGTTGTTGTTATTAAAGATGTAGGTACAATGGGTGACTCTGTTTGCCCAGTATATCCCCTTATGATACTTATTAATGATAATTTGGTAGCATTATGTACATGACTAGTGATGTGAACATTAATGTTTGGGGGTCGTTTGCTGCCCCATTGTACCTACAGCATCTTTTGGGGTAATTTTACTCAGACTGTCCCTGGGGGTATTAAATACTGTTCATTGCTGATCACAATGCAAAAAGCTTGGCATTATATGCAAGTCCTGTTTTATACAAGCCAGGATAGACATTTAATCAGATTTTAAACTTTAAAAATATTATTTTTACCATTCACAAACACATCAACCTCAAATGTGCATGTTTTTTTTTTCTTTTTTAACATTTTTTTTCTCTCATATCACCTTTTCTTTAATATTTTTATATTCTCAGATATGATTTCTAAATATCATTTATGGAAATCTTAATATTAGAAATTTATTTTTTATGACATAAAGGATTGTTAGGCCTCAGATTCATGTCATAATTTTTTTAAGCATCAGTTATAATATATGTGTGAACATTAACCTATTATACTTATGTCTTTTGTGTCTGTCGGCCATTTTTCATGAATTCAGTCTTTTCTTTTAGAGTGGGGGGTACTGTTTGTGTGTCTGCTTCGGAAAAGCCATGCTTTCAACTTTGTGGCATTTCATATTTGTTTTTGCCGTGCAATTAATATACGGTCACAGTAGAGCAGGATTGCAATTGGAAGTGCAATTTTCATCATAATAGCTTGCTGTTCATTGTTCTGTTATTACCCAGATTTAAATACAAAAAGAAAAAATGAAAATAAACAAACTGTGCCACAAAGTTAAAACATTGTTCCTGTATATACATATAATATCATATATGTATATTTTTCTGAGTCAGAATCACAGATCGACATCAGTGCATTTAAGATTCAAGTGGATTCATTTAAAAAATGAATCTCTGAACATCAGCCATGTTAAATGCCCCTAGTACTTCTCTCTCCTTTGATAACAGGCACATAAATTCTTTAGTGATCCTTCCACGTAGGAGCTCCTTTTTGATGGAGCTTCCAAACCGTTGTTTTTTTGTTTTCCGTTTTTTGTTTCACCACACCCAGTTGTCAATATCTGTGGACCCCGCAGTACTGAGAAATGGTGTCAGCCCTACTACCTACCTGAATACGTTTCTGCTCACAGCTGTACCTTTAATTTGTTGCAATTCAAGTGAAGACCCGGAAGTCTTGATGATGGAGCAGTATTTTGTTTTTAGACTTTTTTTCTTTGTTTCCTTTCTCTCATGCATGCCGACCTGGAACGATAAACCTTGTTCTTAGTGGTAATAGGTAGGGGGCAAATAACAACGCCATACATTCTTGTCATCCCCAGTGAAGGTGATTATTGCTCCATAGACAGATTTCTGCATTCTGTTCTCTCTTAATTACTTAATTTCTCATTTGTTTGTATTCTGTTTCATTTGTTTCTTTACTACACTTTTAATGCATTTGGCTGCATGTCTGATCCTAAACCAAAGTGTAGTTTTATTTATTTAATTATTTTTAATGTCATTAATGCTACTAAGACCTTGGTGCCCTAATGTTATCTCCATATTGTTTGTTATTATTATTATATTATTATTATTACTGTTATTTTAAATCCTTGTATTTCAGTTTATGGACAGTTTTGCTCAGAGTCTTGCTTCTAAATGACAGTATTGCATTTTAGTTGCCATAGATAAGTGTAGAACAGGCTCAATGCAGGAACTTGGCAAGCGAGTTGCAAGGATCCATTCTACTTTGAATAAATTTTTTATCGGACCCAACAAAATTCCCCCTCCCCCCCATTCACTAAGATTACACATAGGGGTAATCATTTGAAACATTGAACATTGAAAATTCAAACTCTGGCCCTGTCACAGTCCTGATTATATATACATACGAAGGACCTTTCTAAGTATAAGTTTTTTCGTAACTGAGGACGTTTGGTTTTGCTGTGTCTGGCTCAGATCTTAGTCATCATATTGGTATGAAAATGTTATGGTAATAATAATTTTAAAATCTTATTGAATGTGGGGTTTTATGACAAACAATTGAAACAGAAGTAAAGTTTGGGAGACCATTAATATGTTTCAAGTACTGTTTAATAAAATGAGTCACTTTTTGATACAGAAAAAAAGCTATTTAAGTTCAAACGTACACATTAATGTACAAATTAAGTGTGAGCTTTAACAAGTTTCTGAGCAAAACTTTAAAAATAATGACATAGACTAACTTTTATCTACACCAGAAACCCTTCCCTTTTAAAGGGATATCACCCATAATGCATTGTGCACCTTGAAAGTATTTCATTTTCTTTATTTGTTGCTGATGACACAGCCCTCAAAGTGTCCATCTCTCAAAGTTACCGTGTGTCTCACTGGGAAATGTCTATTTCCCTGGTGAGTTAGATAAGGGCTTTTGTTGTGGTAATTTCTGAGAACAATTTAAGCTCTACTCTGCTGTGTATTCAGCAAAAGCCCTCAGGGAATCAAAAGTCCAAATTTTTTTCTTGAATGTATGTATATTTCTGTGTTGGTGTTTGAGTGGTGACTTGTTTTGTGTTCATGTGCAAATCCAAGCGATGACCTCTTGTGGAATAGATGTCATTCAAGCCGTGTGGTCTGCGTGTGGCTAGATCTGTGTTCAGGTGCCGTCTCGTAGCCCATCTCTGCTCCCTAACACCATTATCATGAACGCATGCCTACTCTTTCAGTCTGAGAATGACAGCTGATATGACGGGGGCCCTCCGTCTGCTGTGTGGCTTTAGAACTGCTGCCCACCCCTCGCCCCCATGGCTTTTTCAAACCCTTAGAACCTGAAAACTGAAGTAGGCAGCAGAGCTGCCATGAGATAATTGCAGTGTATTTGCGGTGCCGTCAATGCGGGTGAGGATCGTGGGCGTGTCTGTTGAGCATCATAAATAAGTGTTTTTTTCTCTTTCAACAAAATATCTATAAATAATTATTTTATTTACTTGCTTATGACCAATTCATATAAAAAGTGAGCTTGTACTACAGATTTTTAATTACCTGAGTAGACTCTGGAGTACTACACTAATAATCACTATTTATATGAAATAATAACAATGATAATCATTATCATTCATTAAAAATAAATGTTGAATAAATGTTGAAATTGAATGCATCCTACCATCTGCAGTTTCAGTTATGAACTCTGTGCTGAGTGCAAGGGCCTATGTGCAATTCCTGTCTTGTCATGTTTAGTGTAGTGCTTTGTTTACAGTTCAGAAACATAATGTTAGATCTAACCACGCTACCATGCAGATGCTAATCCTTTTAGCTGCTCAATTTTACCCATAAATCAAAGAAAACCAAAGGACGGCTTTTTCCTGGCAAGTAGCCATTTCTCTTGATTCAAGGAAATGGTGTTTAATTGCTGCGAGATTGTGATTTTTATAATATATTGTTATATATTGGTAGAATTCCTCACCTTTTGAGCTTTGATCTCTGCTGGGCTCACAAACATTTCCTGAAAAGACACAAAAGGGCATGTATAGGAGACAGAGGGCTGGGAGATAATTAAAAGACCTGGATATACATGGGGGGTGGTTGCCAGACTGCTTGTCTGCTGGGGACCCCTATTGTTTTAATGGGAAATAGCTGCGGTAATCTTAATCAATATTGCTGTGACAGCTTGAGCCAAAGAGCAAAGAAGGATCACAGATGGGGGCTCCAGCTGATGAGGGCCTGAGGACAGGGGCTCAGAAATCATGTCACAATTATAAGGCCCATTAGATAAAAAAAAGATCTATTAGTCCCCACCCCCAAGAATGTAATACAGGTCTAGTCATTCTGCAAATGCATGACCTTTATGTATGGGGTTCGGCAGAGAACACAGTCACCTCTGATGTTAGGGGAATGAGGGAGGGGCCTGTGGATGGGTGATGCTGTGGCACGATGCCATTGGCTCATCACCGCACCTGTTATTTCAGAGCATCAGGGTACTTCCTGCTTCTCCTAACAATGGTGACTCATCAGGTCTATGAATGAAACGTGAATTTTGTTAAGGGCCTTTTTTTTTGCAAAGGACATCTGAAGGACCTGGCAGGCTCCTAACAGCCACAATGATTGTCGATCCTTAATGGACTGACATGCAGTTTTAGTACCTGCTTATAGGCATAACCTGATGATGCATATGTTTTTGTAATGATTACTTATGATCGATATTTAGGAGGTTACTCGCAAAATTAATCCTTTACAGACAAGTTCAGGGTCAGAAAGTATAATAATCCTGACAAAGGTTTTGTTTCAACCAACCAGCTGAGCATAAAGAGCCACCGTCACAGAATCAACTGGTTGAGTGAAACAAAACCTTGGTCTGGATTTGTACTTTCTGGACCTTGTCTGTAATGAATTACTTTTGTGAGTAAGTTCCCCAACACTGCTTATGATTGCGATTAGTACATGTTGCACATCTCCAGTTAAATGTTATGGTTTTCTTATGCCATACTTGTTTCTTGACTTCCCCTGATCCACAGGAGCAGGAATTAGGAGAAATCCCGTATATATATGCAGTTTATTGTTGATGCAAGATTTGATGCATGTAGAAGTTGCAAACCTTATTGAATGTTGGGTTTTATAAAAAATAATGTAAAGAGACATTAGGTTTGGAAGAGACCTAGTTTATATCGTTCATGCACTGTTTAATAAAATGTACTTTTGAAATAGAAAAAAAGTGCAAGTTAAGTTCAAACGTCACATTGATTTCCATGTTAGGTGTGAGCTTTAACAAATCACTAAGGCTGAACGATTTTAAGAAAATATCGAATTGCGATTTATCTGGCAGATATTGCAATTTGATTTGATTTCTTTTTAACTCAGTATTCACTATAAATGTATAAAAACCTGTAATTGAGCACAACCGTACATTGAAATCTGAACTGCGGTATACATTTATCCAAAGTTAAGAATGGAAATATATGAATTTAATCCAAAATATATTTATTCTAACAAAAAAGATATAGAACATCACCTAATAAACCATAGAACAATTCTCTAGCAACCCAAACGTGGTAAAGTGGTTGTATTTTTACATGCACATTTTAAGTGCCGAATTTGCAAACAGCGATCGACTGCTTTTTACCCTTAATAAAATACTTCCGGAAAGTACCACGTACATAAGGGTCAAATTAACAGAGAACAATGACACTACTATCACAAAAGCCACGACTGTGTTAAGTTAAATAAAGTAATGAAAACAAAACAAGTAATAACATTAGGGATCTTGCGACTAACACTGCTTGGACCCCCAGTAATAGGACCTTCACTTACGGCTCAGCAGCAGAACCAGTATTTTTTTGTATTTCAAATGTAACGTTTTCCTTGGGTTTCATGAATCTGTTGTTTTTGGGCATATACACAGTCACTCTGATTGGTGAGCATGATTGGCATGCGAGGAGCACGGCACTTCTGATTGGTGAGACTGTCACACAAAGAGGACAGAATGAATTTGCAAAACTATTCTCACGACAGTTCTAAACCCTGGGTCAGACATGCTGTATAATGCATATCCTAAATCGCAGCCTTTTATGATTTGCTAATTGCGTTGTTTAAAATCACAATTTTGATTTTAAATCAATAAATCATTCAGCCCTATTGCAAACCTATGTCCTCATTACGCACATATCCAAAATCACTTTCAACCAAACAAAAGAGTCAATTTTATTATTTGCCTCTTAAACAGTGATAAATATTACAAGACAAAGATGGGTCAAAGATTTTGTCCCATCGTTTCCTAGGAAATATGGATTCAGCTGAAGAACCGTTACTTCGTGCTATTAATAAGTTGAATTTAATTGTTTACATTTTTCCCTATGCAGAGTACACAGTTAGAAGTGAGATACTTCTGTGCTGCATATAAAGAGGTATAAGTCAAGGTGTAAGTCACTGCATAAGATATGTCACGCCATAACAAGGTTTAAGTCACTGCGTAACAAAGTGTTAGTCTGCAGTATATCCAGAGAACCTACAGCATATCCATAAATGTAAGGGATTTTTTTAAGGGGTTTTAAATATCTATTGACTCTGGAGCGGAAGAAGAATGGGAATATTTTCTCCCCATGCAAGTGACATACCCAAAGCCAACTTGTCCTGTTAAAAAAAATATTGAGCAAAAATAGGATTGTCTTCCCCGCTCCATTTACAGTACATGGCTTTAGTTATATTTAAAGAGGGAATAAATTAGGAAGAGGGCAAACTCTGTCCTTGCCACATGGATCTTTGGTGAAAATCTCATGGCCAAAATGCTATCTCTCCAGGCTCTACCTCCAGTCTACAGCCTGCTGAAGAAGATAAACTGGGGGGAAGTTCATGGTCGGATCTCCGTTTAGTCAATCTGTGGTGTGGTTTCCATGGTACCAGATGGGGTGTGTGGGGGGGGGGGGGGGTTGTAGCCAGATGGGCTTTTATTGTTACATCGTGAACTGCTGAACCCAATCAAAGGACACTGAATCAGGCTGGAATAGCAGTGGGATATGCATGGCTGACCTTGAGTCACCTGTGGGAGACGTGAACTACCACTAAACACATAGCCAGTGCTGAGTGAAAACTGGCTTATTTGACAGTACTGTTTACATTGCACAGATATTCTAAATCCACTCTGCAAAGGTTATAATGCATGGCGCCCATGCAGTGATGTTAAATAAGTTACAACTGCTATCCGTGGTACCACTCAGCTGTTTCTTAATAAGGCTAAAAGAGAAACAAAATTCCAAAGTATCTATGCTTTTTTTTAGTTTACTCATTTGTGATTTGTTGTGTTCCTTTTCTCTTATTTGTTGACTGAACCCAGCTAATTCTAGCTATTGAATAAAAAAAGGTGACTTCCTCAGACCAAACGTTTAATTTTGGCAGCTAGACTACATCTGAGCATTCATGTTTGTGGGCATGTGTAAAACTAATTAATTACTAAATGTGATGTGATTGACTGCAACTGAAATTGTAATTTTTTTTATGCTATCTAAGACTATAGCTGTATTAGAATTAGCTCTATATTCTAATTAGTGTCAATAAAATCAAGACTAGTCACGAATTGAAACAAAAAGGAATTGGCCCCTTTTTGAAACTCTCAGGGGCGTAATGGGAAACAGTATTTAAACAAATTATCATATTATCTGTGTGACTCTTAAAAATATCATAAATGGTGTCATACTGCAGTATGTATACTTAAGTATGAGATGTCAGAGAGATGACTGAAAGTCTCGTCAGAGCTTTTTTAGTTAAAATCAGATCTAATGTTGAAACTTCCTAGTTTGGAAGCAAGGCCACACTGCCATTTAAATTACATTTTCATTAGGAGTCAGAGCCATGTTGAGTGACCTGGCTCTTGTAAAATTGTTAGCTTTTTTTTAATAAAGGTTCCTGTCTTTGTTCGTCTTTATGGCCATTTCTGTAGTGTTTTTCTTTCAGAATTTGGGGGATAAATGTGTCTGTTAAATCACTGTGTCTGCATCAGTTCAGGATAGAATGTGTGCTGCATGTCTTTAAGAAGATGCTCTGGAACTCTGGGCAACACAGTGATGGAAGAACCACAGGAAAGCAAACCAAGAACAATCTTTGGGAGAGCAACACATATACTGCCCCCTTCAGGCTGATTGATTGGGGCCAGTTAAGTCATTTTATTGATAGTGACCTTTCCTGTGTGTTTAAAAATATTCATAGATGTGATTAACAACATATGTGGCGAGGGAACTATCCCTAAGATATAGGAGCCAGCCATGAAACATAAAGCAATAGCATGAGCTCTGAGTCATAATGCTTTCTAACAAACCGTGAGTCATCATCGTAATTGGCTGAAAGTGACAGAATTATTGTCTCAGGATACTCGGTGCCGACAGACGAGCTTCCGTTTTGATTGGCTGGGGATAGGTAAGGGGTGTAAAATGGGCGGGATGATGGGACGTCCCATTTCTTATTCTGTGTCTTGCTACCGTTCCCACAGTTGTGCTCGCTTAACCATTCCATTATTCACCATGGTAAACATCCGGTGTGCATGACAGCATTTCATCACGTTGAAAAATATAATAAGCAAACTCTCTCCTAGGAGCTTTCCTGCATGCCTCTGTTTCTACCCATTGGTGCTGCATCTTTTTTATTTCAACCCATTGCTTTGTTTATGATTTTATGCAAAAGATATGATCTTACCAGTGCTGTATATCTGAAATTTATGGTGTCACAATTTTTGGAAGAGGGGCATAGTCAAAAGAATAGAAGTAACATGTGAAAATGCTACTCAAATGTAATTTTAGTTTTATTCCAAATCATCAAATGACTTACAACTATTAATATCTTATAATGCAAATATAACAACACTTCACATTCTGTTAGATTGATTATTACAAAAAATTAACTTGTTTTGTCTTCCAGTAAAGTGTAACTGCGCAAATAGACATTGACCAAAAATGCATGACTTAGAAAACTCAACAAAAAACAACATGAGACTTGCTCCACCCAGCTATCGGGTGACTACATAGACTACTCCAAATTGCAAACATTAGCAGTCACTGCAGTTTGGCAATCCTGTCTCTCTGTTTGTAAGATGAGGTACATATGTTGCTGTTTATCTGCAGTAAAAGTAGTGTGCATTGTTTAAAGGAACAGAAGTGATTGACAGCCTTGCAGTGACAACAAATAAATTTGAAGAAAAATATGTAGCAAGAGGAGAGTGACAAAATGTCATAATAATTTGAAGAATCTATTGTGTTCTTCTTATAAAAGTTTTAAATGTAATGCAAACACTTCCTCAGAACTGTAGCTTGCTAGGATCTGCCTCTGTATCTGTGTAATTTCTAAAAGCCCCTTATTAAGTTACGCTTATTGTCATTTTTCTTTTGTATTTATGTGCTGTATGTTTTTTTCTTGTGCATTGCCATTCGTTATTTCCATTTGTGTGGATTTAGCCCTATATTTAGCCAAATTTGCCAAAAAAAACCTTGGGTTTTTTTTCAGGGAGACATGCGAAATGACAACTGTGCCTTTGTAGTGAGTTTTAGCTACTATGGAATATTTCTGTGTGTGCGTTGTTAAATCATAATAATGTGTGTGACGAAAGAAGCACCTGTGTCCATATCCTCATCAAAGGCAAACTTCATGATGGAAGAAACTTATTGTTATTATTACAAATGTTGCTAACACAGTTAGAAATTAAATGTTAGCCTGCTTGCCTGTTTCCACATTTCAGAGTAGATTTGATTTACTGGTAACATGATGCCCCTCTCCTAAGCCCAAATTATGACTGTGATTTACTACCAGACAGCAATTGGGAAGGCCCCGGTGTTTGAATGCATGCCTGTGTGACCACCTTGATTTGTTTTTTCCGTTTATCGTTCTTGTGATATGCGTTGTAGCACCGTCTGCTTTTTGTGTTGAGAGATTGGTCAGTGGGCAGTGGCTGCCCACAGTAAAGCCCCTCCTCCTCTCTGTGATGTGTCTGTGCTCTCCACTATGCCCCGCCCCCCCACCTGCAGGAGCATCCACCCAGAACTCGAACGCGGTCGAGCCCGAGAAGCAGGTGGACGGCACAGTCAAGATGGCGGGCGTTGTTGCCGGGATACTCATGTTTGTAATCATCCTGCTGGGCTTGGTGCTGACGTTTAAAAGAAGGTAAAGGAGTGGATGGCACGATACTAGCCTCTCCTTGCGGGGGGGGGGGGGGGTTACATATGCCAGCTCCTGTTTCCTGTGGGAATTCTTTGGCAGGCCATCCAACATTTCTTTTGGCATTTTAGCAGAATTAGAGGAAGAAAAGGGCTTCTATGGGTGCACTTGGCATTGCACAACTTCCTGTATGTTGTGTAAACATGCACACTGGCTGACTCTCATTACATCTCTCTCTCCCTCCACTTTCTCTGCTTCTTTCTTTCCGCAAATACCCTGATTACATACTTCCCATGCCATTTTCTGCAGCAAAAAAAGAATTGCAAACTTTTCTCTAATTTAACCGTTTTCTTCGTACTCCATTATCACCCTACAGATAAATACAAGTTTAAACACTAGGAAGGCAATAAGATTAGTACTACCCTACCTAATTGAATAACTCTTATTTAAAAAAAATAATATATATATATAGATATACCATAAAATATTAACTTGCCTGTCTTGACAGATGAGTTGCTAGAAATAATGGACTACCAAATGTAAGACAAAAATTGAAATGAAAGTTGTCTTACTGAGAACTGCACAATTATCAGCGTCTTTTTTAACATACATTCTACCTATATTCTTTGTATTAGTTTATTATGATTGCCATATATAAGGGAACCACATAATTGCACTATCCATATAGTTCTTGTAATGTTTTCTCAGGCGTGAGGGTCAGGCTTGCTTTGTTGGGCTGGGATCGCACTAGCAGCTGGTGTGCCCCTCGGGAACATATTGTCAGTATTCATTCTGTGAGATCCCATGGGAACTGGTGCCCGGTGTGGCTCAGAGTCTGTGGGCGTTTGCTTGAGATGGCTTCAACGCTATGGGCTCCTAAATAGTAAACAGCAATGGCTGTCGACCACCAAAGCGTGCCAGGTAGGGCACAGAGATGAGACACTAAGGGAGAAACACTTAACCAGCAGTATTCCTCAGCATCTTGACTCACTGGATCAATGACGTTTTACTTCAGCAAGGCACACAATCAAAACAATCATTCATAAGTTACGAATTTTTAACAGCTTCCCATTTACTTATCTGTAGGAATGAACTACACTTTGTGGAAGCAAGTAAACTGTCTTCTGAGTATTTGATATATAATTGTTTGAATACATTTATGAACTATAGAGACGACATTGTTTTATAAAGTATTGGTAAAAAATTTAGAGTAGCGTTAAATGTGAAATGTATGCTTTTTTGTTTTTTAATTCTTATAGCATAGTTATTGCATTCTTTGCATATTAAGTTATTGCATTCTTTCTGCCACTTCTGCCAAGTCTTTTTTTAATGACGATCATTATTTTCTTTTTACTGATGATCATATAATGATGATCATTTTTGAGAAATAGAGGCAGTACATCAGTGGATGTTGGTTCTAAATTAAATGCTTTGGGATTTAGTCTTTTTTCATCTTTTGATAAATGTAGAGTCCTGTGAGTGCACAGATCATCTTCGTAACTAGTATGCAACCGTCTTGGAACACCTTTACACGGTCAGTTATTAGCAGAAGAGCAAAGTCTGTCATTTTAATCAGTGCGGCTGTAGAGGCCCTGCTGACCTTCTTTTAACCTGCAGCATTTGTGGTGTGAAGAGATGTGCATAGCCAGAAGAAAGCGGGGAGGAAAAGGCTGTAAAAAAGGGGATATTATCGAAATTGTCACAATTCAGGGGACCTTATATGAAACATTTAGAGAAATGTTTTGATTGTGCAGCAAAAATGTCTCCCTGGTTTGATGTCATCCTCAAACAAGGACAGTGAATGTCTGGACTTTAGGAAGACCATAAACATGGAAGTGGAAGGATATTACTTTTTTTCCATAGTTTGTCAGCATTTTTTGGAACCTTTCACATTCGCAGCCTTTGAAATCATTGCTCAGTACTGTTAGTTAGTGCTGGTCTCAGACCCGGAAAAGGGACAGATCCTGACCCTCAGACCTGCTTCGGTGTGTGGCTCCATGTCAGCGTGTTTTCACTGCCTTTTGGTGCGCTGTGATAAAATCGTAATGCTGTATTCACATAAAAGCCAAACTTGTGATAGGTGTCAATTTAACAGGTAACACTTGTTGGGAATTGATCTACCAAAGCTTATGATGGAATTAAATAAAAATTATATTTTTATGTATTTCCATGGTTTTATGTTTTTGGTTGATATTATTCCACAATGATTTTATATCTGTGATGAAATAGCATAATTCTTGATGCCACAGCATTATGTAGGCTTCAGCCTATTGGCTTTTGTGCTTAGAGAGAATAAACATGAATTTTGCTCCAAATGTAAAAAGACTGCAATCAAATTAAATCAGCTATTTGACGTATACGAAACAACACAGTCAATATGACTAGCCACGAAAACCTAACTTCTGTATTGTGACGACATTTGCAGGAGCTAAACCCTAAAAAAAAAAAAGCTGTAGAATACAACTGTAGAATAGCAAGTACAGTATGGTCCGTTTTTGCAAAAAGTGCTAAAACAGGTAAGAAATTTAAATAATATATATTTTTTATCTGTCAGAGGCTAATTGTTTAAGAGTCTTGGAAGGAATTGCACTTCTCAGATTGTGATGTGTAATGTGATGTGACTGTAGCCAGACCTGATGCCACCCTCAGACTTACCTTACTCCTCTGGCTGATTCATTCCACTAGAGATAAGGGGTCATCTTTTTAGTCATGTTTCAAAGATTGTCATTTTATAAGTGATGATGTCATGATGAATGTATCTCACTATGGATCTGTGTATTTGCACATTTTTCTTACAATTTCGATAATATAGTTGACATTTTTGCTGTCACTGCTGTGGCGATACTTACCAAGTTTCAGTCTTATGCCCTGTCTTCTATCTTCTTCCTTTTCTCGAACCGCATCTGCTAGAGAAATTCACACGTGGAGAACACTGAGCGTGGGGTATTGCATGTTTTATTCCACATTTCGACTCTGGTCTGACCGGCGCCCTGCTCATCTGTGCTCCGATATGCCATTTGTGTTTGATCTATGTGCTGGAGACAGGCGACTCGGATCCTCACAACCCGCCACTCCACCTCCTCATATCCCATTCTGGCAGCATTGCCGATTTGAATTTCCATTGCTTGTCTCAAGTGCACCACAGTTGTATGAAATGTCAGAAGTGAAACCATCACATCCATTGCCCCATTTTTTCAACACCAGTTGAATGGTGTAGTGGTTTCTGGACACACGGTATATGGGATATTTCAGGGCTGCTTCACATAAGGACTCTAAATTACCATATAATTTTTTTTTACATACATCCAATGTACTGCAGGGTTCGTAAACTGTTCACTTAGGTTTATTTGCATAATCTGGCCGCAAATAAATACTCTTGAAGCCATTCTTTATGCACTTTAATTGCACTCATCCACTGAGAGGGATGTAAAATGCTGCTTTACATATGGTGTCAAATTAGTAATTATTTCCCAGTAAAAATGTCACAACCCTGCTTGAGTGGCACGCTGGTTCATTAAGCATTTGACGCCGCGCTGGCTTTTCTTGTCACTTGGCTTGTTCGTTACGCAGGAGTTGTGCTTCCTGTCGCCGTCAGGCCTTGAGTGCCACACTTCCTGTCCAGCCCACGGGCTCTGAGCCCCTGCTTAAAGACATGGGAAGAAACGTTTGCACAGAGAATGGATGGGCTCCCTGTCACGTGTATTGGTTTGCGTTATCCATCTACAGGTCAGCCTGGTGAAAGTTGGGAATTTAGGTATCTAGATGCAGAGGACGTTGGCATTGAACAAGTTACCGTGATCCCTGTAGGCCGCCTTGTCTTCTTTTGTGCTGATGTGTTCTGTGTTATCCTTGGTCATGTACAGTAGCCGCTATTGTAAAAATAGGCAATGGTTTTGGGGGAGGGGCTTGGACAGCGGCCTATTTTAGGTCCCAAGGGCAATGAATTGCAGTTTCCCCTGCTGGAAATTTAGTAAATGTCTTATGCACTACACGCCCTGAGCATATTCCATATAACGCTCATAGAGAGTTCATTTGAGTTGTTTGTGGCCCAGTGGGTTATTCTAAGTAGTTGGGCTATATTAAATTGTTCTACATGTGAAGTACTTATACAGCTCTCTTAGCTGCCTGTATTATGCTTTCAACCTTCATGTATAGTTGTATAAGATCCTGAGCATGGATGGATTGACAGAGCCTGACCCCTCCCGACTCTAGAATCAGTGTAGACGGACGCATTGAGATCTGTCTTTAAGGCTTGCCTGGCTCTGATGCAGCCCACATCTTGGGTAACTAAAACCACATAAGCTCATCCCTCCTTGAGGCTCTAACTGGATATCGCATGGCAAAATTCACATGCACATGTGGGGTGGCTGCTGTTTTTGTGTGGTTAAATCCTGCAGAGGTGGGGGTGCAGATAGGGCTCTGGGGCACTGGCGGCCCAATAGGCCAGAGGGTCAAGAGCCTGAGTTTGCTTTGTGCACACACAGCCCAAACCCTCATGGTGAAGGATGAAAATGGAATCTTTAGTTAACTGTTGCTATATACACATACTCGCCAACACATGGACTGAACAAATTCAAAACTGTCAACCCAGAATGACAAGCATAGTAGGACATAGCCTCCTAGAATATAGATCTGCTGTGAAAGTCAGCAGTTATTCCCATCCGTTTATGTCAGTCCCAGCACAGAAGATGAAATAAAGGATATTATGATGATGTGTAGTATACTGTTCTCATGTATTCATTTTTTTGTTTTCTTCAATTTTCTAACCGCATCTAATGCTCCATGTCAAGCCCCATAATTTGAGAGCCAGTCATTTATTATATTCTTCAGGCTGGATGGCACTTTATTTATTTGTGGGTGACATTTTAACATCCTTAAGTTTAAAGTCACATGTCTGGCAAGGATTAGGGATGGCAGTCTGGCAGGGTCATAAGCTGTAGCCACTTTCTGCGTCCATTTGCAAGTGAATCTGCATGATTGCAAAATGCATGTGTTTGCATGAAACGGGCTGTGTGTGCACATGGATGCACAGTATGAGCACAGGGGATAGTACAGCATGTGTGTGTGCGTGTGTTTGTTTGTGCATGTGTGTGCAGCTTCATTCTCACACCAACATAATCTTTAAATCAACTTAAGTTTAAGTAAATCTGCACTTTGGCGACAGTTATTGCTCTGCGCGAGGCTGGGGTGATAAATCCTGAATTATTTCTGCCTGTTAAATTTTTCAGGAACACCCCTCAATCTTTTGCCGAAAATGCATTTCATTTCTCTCTGCAGAGAGGGGGGTTATTGTAAAATAATCTTGGATATTGGATTCTCTGTGTACTGGGGATTCGTCTTGTGACAAAATTATGATCAAGTGTAGATAGACAGAAAATAAAGCCATATTCTCAGCCCTAAGAGTGAGGGTTGTATTGCAGTTTGAGTACATTAAAATTTATGGCTGTAATTTCAGACTTCAGTCATCTTTATTAATATCATGAGAGCTGTGTCAGCAGCTCTACTATGAAGGTAAGAGCAAAAAATATATATATCAACAGCAAATTAAAAGGTAATATAACACTACTGATAGCATTAACTGTTCTGATCAGGCCAAATTTAGGTCCATCATCACAGTCAATGTTGACAATGGATGTGTTATGCGCTACAGTTAAGTCACATGAAGGTCTCAAGAGCTCAAAAAGTTCTGCTAAATATTCATTTACATCATTCTCTACTTTTTTCAGGCTTTTCAGTCTAACTGGGTACGATGCCACTTTGGAGTAAAACCCAGCAGGAATCTGGTTAGCTGGTCTGCTAGCCACGCAGAAAGTATAATCACGTAACACAACAATGCAACATATTTAAAAAATAGTCGGTGAACGTCATTGGTGCTTTTAACCAGTATACCTGAGAAAAGTAGCAAGAAACAGGGTGTAAGAATTAGAGAGTCACAGGTCGCATGTCACCTGGCTGTAGTGCAAGACTGTGCGTTATGCTTCTCTCCGCTCCAGCATTGGGTTGCACTGAGACTTGCCACTTGCATTTCTGATGGTGGCATGCGTGCACTGCGCATGGGAGTCATTTATCGAAATGCTGCGACAACCACTTCACTGCAGGGCGTTGCTTGAGGGAAATACCCAAGTATAGCGCATGCAGTTTAACCTTTATGTATAAAATAGCCTTTAATTGGTATAAATCACAAAGACACACACTTGTGGAAGTTTACTGCCTAGGGAAGTTGGGCTGTGACCTGACTGGCAGAATTGGCGCCGTGTCTGCCAATCCTGACCGATTCTTATTTCGTTTTGGTAAATTCATGCTAATCACAGGCCTGCTAAGTGCTTCCGCTTTCCCGAAATTCTCACCTCCTCTGTAATTAGCTTTTTTTATTATTTGTTCTATGTATTTTTGTTTGACAGTCCCATTGGCACCACAGCCTGTAGCTGCTGCCCATTATTCTGCATGGAATAAAATAGAAAGAATAAACCCATGAATGTTTTATTTTAAAAAGTGTTTACAAAACATTTTTGTTAATGATAACAATTCAGTGCTAAGGAGCATTAGAGTTAAGGGTCACAGTTTGCGTAGTAATTAAAGGTGTAGGCATGAAGGTTATTGGGTCACGTCCCAGGAGGGACCCTGCAGCCTGTACCCTTGAGAAGGTACTTAACCGGAAGCTCTCCAATAGACCTTTTTAAATGGGTAAAAATAGAAGGTTGCTTTGTTGGCAGTAGTTAAGCCATGAAGCTATAAAATAATGAGTCAATTAAATTATGGAAATTTGCTAGAATTGTTTATAACAGACCATTTAAAACATTTGAAGGGATTTGGTGATTAACATATCTCAGCATGATTATGTAATAGATATGTTATATAGTAAGTTTGACACCATTCTATGTTTAGAGGTGCTACCTAAATTCTTCAGAATTTAAAGGATCAGTCAAGGTGATGTTTTCTGATGCAGGCCTGCTCACATTGTGCTGTCTGTTTAGCACCTTCCAGGTACAGTCGTGTCACCAATGTGCGTCGTGCCAGATCACGTAAATCTGCATGGCTGTCTTTACTGCTGATGACAGGCAGTTTCTCACTTGTTTGTACGAGACACTACAAAAGTGCTGAGATATGTCGCCTGAGTGTCAACAAATACCAGTATGAGTTTTGTGTGCGTGTGTAAATAATCCAGTGAACACAAGCTAAAAGACAGAGGTGGCACATTGCTTAAGTTTTCACACGTTGGTGAAATGCAGCATGTTCGCTTGCTAACATAGGGTATGTTTTCTGGGTCTGGCTGTACCATGGGGTGGACAGAGCGGATAGCACATTTGAATGTGTGTTTTGGGCTTTATTATTGTCGCTGTGACATGCTACCAGCTCAGCAGTGCATTTCGACCATGCTCGACAGGAACAAATTTGGCACCGGATACAGAGGGAATCTCACTGTGCATCCTCCAGACAGGAGCGGAGCTTATTACCAGCTCTGCCCAGCGATTAGCTAACGATCGAACGTCTGTACCAGAGGCCTAATGGATTTTGCAAAGCTGCCTCCACTCGCATGGCTAGAAGCCTCGCTGCCAGACCAAGTACAGTCTTGATCCGTAATGATCCAGGCCCACACCGGCTGTGGAAGTCCTGTTCTTCCTCAGCCAGGAAGAGAACAAGGGAGCATTCTGACCAGCCGGCCTGCTGTCACAGTCCCAGAGGACTCCTTCCTGTTTTTATGCACCACTATGGCAGAACAGTATGTGATTAAAAGTAACACCCCCCCCCCCCCCCCCCCCCCCCCCCACCCACCCCCACCCCCCCCCCCCCCCCCCCCCCCCCCCCCCCCCCCCCCCCCCCCCCCCCCCCCCCCCCCCCCCCCCC
>JAODKM010000118.1:860854-878933 GCA_026780845.1 Petrocephalus sullivani | reverse complement strand
ACCCCTCACCCCCCACTCTCCGCTTCTTTTCTTCCTGTATCTCACTGTTTACCCAGTCAGGCATTCTCACCCCCCCCACCCCTTTTTTTCAATGACTTTGTATTTTATTTATTTTTATTTATTCTTTTTATTCTTTGGGGAAGCCAGGTGTGCTGTGTTTACCATGAGCATTTGTCTCGCTAGGCGCCCCCCGGGGGCTTAGGAGTCACACCGGTGGAGCTGGGCTGCAGACACACATGGCCCAGCTTACCGGCGGCTGCGTTATGACCTGCCCGCACTTGGGCACAGCCTGCCAGATAAAGGCTAATGTTCCTAACCACTTCTGACGTTCTCTTCACCAGCTCCTCTTTTAAAAGAACTAATCGATTGTCTGTCCTTTTTTTTTGGTGTTCAATTATGTCCCACTGGCTCAACTTCGTGCTTCAGAAGAAATGCGTATTCCTACTCATATTACCTGTAAGTAGAGCTTGGAAAAGCGTCCATCTTTAATGAACATATATTACTCCACCACATTATCGTTTTTGTTTTTCCCCACCTACTGTATGTTTTTTTCCCTTCCTGTTGATAGTTTTCTCCTAAAAAGACTTTAAAAGGAAAACTTCCCCCATTGTTCTTCGGTACCTCGGAGGAGAATATTAAACAGGCTGCATTTTACCGACCCGATGCGTCAGACGCAAAAAGCAAAGAACATAACTTGGGAGGCTATTGGGATTCTGCTCACTTTTGCACTTGATCTCTGAGCAGCTCCTCAGGCAGAAACGCTATGGTGGACAAAGCAGTTCAGGACCTCAGCTGAATATCATGTTGGTCCCAATGGGAATCACAGCCCACCGCTGGGGCTGAGTGCTGTAGGCCGATAAGCCCGGCTGCCGGACCGCATGTGGCTTAATGCTGTGGTGCTGCTTCGCATAGCCTGTGCAGGTAATTGTTGTTACCATAGTTGTTGTTGCCATAGTTGTACAATAGTTGTACGTAGTTGAGCTGTATAAGGCAGTGAGTAGCACTTTATTTTTCTGAAAGTAACGAAACATTATATTATATTGGCAGTATTTTTATAGGAATAAATAAACTAAAAGTTCAGGAACTATTGGAGCTCCTTGTTCAGCCTATCCCAAAATGCACTGGGCAGTGAGCCTGCATCCTATCTCTTGATGCACAGGGCACTGAGCCTGCAGTCTACCTTATGATGCACAGGGCAGTGAACCTGCAGCATATCCCGTGATGCACGGGGCAGTGAGCCTGCAGCATATCCCATGATGCACGGGGCAGTGAGCATATCCCATGATGCACGGGGCAGTGAGCCTGCAGCATATCCCATGATGCACAGGGCAGTGAGCCTGCAGCATATCCCATGATGCACAGGGCAGCGGGCTTGCAGTCTCTGCCGTGATGCACATGGCAATGAGCCTGAAGCCTATGCCAGGAAGCACAGGACTCATACAGAGACACACACTAAAGTCGACTGAAACACGCCAGTTATTTAACTTTATTTATTTACCAAATGCTTTTGTCCAAAGCATCATACATTTACATTTACAGCATTTGGCAGACACCCTTAGTCAGAGCAACTTACATAAGTGGCATATGACTCCATTAGTGAATATTTTCTGATACTGGTTCAATAAACCCCAGCTATGATGTCTGCGTGGGGCAGATGTGGATCCCTTCCACATCACATGGTATGACCAGCCTTCTAGGTAGGAAGCAAGCCATCGGGCCCGTGGAGTTATGTCACTATCGCATTGAATCATGGGATCGCGGCGCCATATTTAGAGAACGCAAATAACCAGGGGGACATTTCCCAAAAGCTCTCATTAGCAACTAACATAGCTCGACTCATATGTAAGCGAGTAACCCACTATGTAAGTTGCTACCGTAGTTAGCAACTATGCTTTTGGGAACACTGGAAGAAACACGAAGATGGAGAAAGCGAAGAATAGTGAGAGGCCACCATACTGTAAGAAACTGAAGTGCGATGCCAAGCAAATGTATTTGCAAAAGTTATCAGTGATCAACAACGGCGACCCTTATGAGATGCCAGCAAACAAATGGACAAAGGATCCTGACACGCTACCTTGGCTTTCTTATGGGGACATTATCAACTACCTAGTTTCTGGCATTAGTGCGTACACTTTTAAAGAATTTAAAAGCCACAAATCTCATGAAGCGCACAAACAGTTCACTGCTGACTGGGTGCAAGACCTCTTCATTTTCAAGGGTTTTACAGGACAGTAGAGATGGCCTGGGGAACACAGCACGAAGAAGAGGCAAGAGCGGCATACAGTGTTTACAGTACTTTATTTACTTATTAATTTATTGATGTTCACACTACTGCGGCAAGTACACAAATGCCTTTTTCCCAGCATAAAAAAACAACACTAAACTTAACTCTCTCAAGCTCATTGTTTATAAGCCTCTCATCCAAATGTTCATATCATTTTGCATTTAGGATTTTAGGGCTCAATACAGTATAAGCACTACATGCTTCATCAGTACTAGAAAACGTCCATGGAAATGTACGAAGCAGACTCATATGTTCTGGAATGTAAAGTCTTTATGCCTCACCACTGCACAAGCTACGCCATCCGACGCCTTTTCGTCAACCCTTCCACTTTTGCTCCTTCCTGTCTTTTCCAAGCAGGAAAGAAGAAACATACACCAGTCCTTTTTTCATGGACAGTCATCTGACCAGTCGAGACGAATACTTTCCGACCATCGTGAACTGACGATGCGAACAAAGGAGGGTTCCTCCAAAAATGGTGTCTGTAACAAATAATATCCACAGTGCTTTGCACCATGATGTCAACGCCACAGGCCCGATTGCCATGTTGAGCCACAAATTCCAAGACTCCAAAGGACGGACAGGAGAGTCTTGTGGTTGACTGTGTCAAATGCTGCTGAAAGATCAAGAAGGATGAGGACAGAAGACATTTTGGCCCACCTGGCATCATGTAGCTTCTTAGTGACTGCCAAGAGGGCAGTCTCTGTGGAATATGCTGCTTTGAAGCCAGACTGATTGGGATCCTGGAGGTTGTTCTGAGAGAGATAGGGAGACAGCTGATTGTAGACCATGCATTTGAGGATTTTTGAAAGAAAAACAAGAAGTGATACAGGTTAGTAGTTGCAAAATCTGAGGGATTTTGAGTGGGTTTCTTCAAGATGGGAATGACCCTGGCGTTTAAAATGCCGTTGGTACGTGACCAGATGTTATGGTGCTATTAATGATAGTGGTGATGAAGGGGAGAAGGTCTTGTGAGATTGTCTGGAGCATTGTGGAAGGGATTGGATTCAGTGGGCAGGTGGTAGGATTGGGTGATCAGATGACTTGCAGGATCTCTTCTGCTGTTAGATTGGAAAATTGAGCCAGTGAAGGGGAAGGGAAATCTTTGAAGTGATCATGCAAGTGAGGCTGATAGTACATCATTAGCAAACAGCTGTCAAGCAGCCAACTTAGCTATAAATGCTGCTAGGCTAACCTTCCACTAATGAATAGAATCTAGCACAACTTAGCATTGGGGCAGGAGCTATATAATACATCACAAAACATTGTATGACCCGAAGAGCAGAGCTGTTTAAATCAAAACACCATGCTGATTAGGTTCCTACTAGTCAAGTTCAAAATACAAAAGTACGTATTGTTGCCAAGGGACCATAACCAAGGGTTACACTGGAATTTTTGGTCTGCTAAAACTCTTGAAAAGAAAGAAAGAACATATGAACTTCACTTACAACTAACAAACATCTTGTAATTAAGAATCCACTGCCATAAAGCATATTATACAAAAAAGAATAATGATTGATGATTCTTAATACGCAAGCATGACTTTGTGATGCTCATGAGAACATTGCGTGACCATTAGCAGTTAATTGGTTTGAGGAAGCAGAACTCTGCCGTTTTAAGTTGGATCACGTTGGGGGCAGACTAAATTGCCTGGGGATACGTAGGGGCCCCTCCAAGAGGGCCATTTAAGCCATTTTTTGGAGCTGAAAGAGAAAGGAGATGGAATTTAAAACAATTGAACATCAATAATATGCTAATTAAAGTGTAGGGAGCCAGTGGTAAAACTTACTGATTGGGGTAGGGGCGGGTAAAATTTGTGGGGATGGTGGTATTGTGCCAGTGCATTGATCAGCCAAATTTAAGAAATTTACTGCTTCCTCTTTTGCTAAGGTTAGGCTTGAATTTTGCACCTTTTAATTGTCCTCTCCACGTCCATTCACAATTTCCTTACCACTCTTGTGGGATACCATCAAATACACAGTAGATGTAATGTCAGTCTTGTATCTTTGCACTGTTTTCTTCTTCTTTTGAGTTCTTTGTGTTGGTTTGCTTGGCATTGAAACAACTGGTAGACTCCAGTGTTAAGAAAGTTGGGTAGCACAAAGTCTCAAAGTAGGAATGATCCATTGCAGCCAAAACGGGGACCAACTTTATCTATCCTGAAAATGGTTGCTAAAAATGCAAATAACAGACATGTTGCTATAATTTAAATGGTTTGATTATGCTATATCCTTAAATGTGACTTCTGGAAATTCAGTCTTCATGGAGCCCTTAGTTTCTGGGGGCCCTAGGCGGTGCCCTCCCTTGCCTAACGGTTTGCCTCTGTGTTAACACTGCCGCTAACACTGTTGGTTATTTACCTACAAATTCGAATTAAAGCGAATCTCCTTCATAACCCTCGGGCTGCCTGAAGTTATATTTCTGGAGCAAAGGCCAGCCTAACTATATTTTAGGGAAGCTTTTCCCTTGAGGTCTGATGTGTTCCACCAGTTTTTAAGCTGCCAGGGCACTCTGAATAATTTTCAATTTTTCTGGTATTGTATAAAACCCATCATGGTTCCTGAAATGTCACTCCATGTGTTTTTCCTGTTAAAAAAGCACATTAACCATAGATCTTGCTGTTGGTGCAAAGTAATTATTGTACAGCGGGCTTTTAAGGGGATCACAAAAGTAAGTACAACTCACTGGGCAGAAGGATGAAGTGGATTGAAAAAGCACAATGACGGAATCACATGGGCCTTTCTGTCATCAACAAAGACAACCCACTAATTCCGTGGTAGAATTTTTTTTTCCCTCATCAAGTGTGATGGTTTTCATTCCATTACCCCTTATTATGCATTTTCTCCAATAAACATTTTAATACAATATTACAGTGTATGAAAGAAATATTTCCCAGCATGTATGAAGTCTAGAGTTATCCTGTTGAATGTCTCAAATCAATATGCTTTGCACAGAAATGATTGCACACAGGGGTTAGTCGCCAGAAATTGGTCAGCTAACATAAGTAGCTTTTTTAAAATCTTACTATCATTTTTGTTCATTGAATAAGGCAGAGTACCTAAACATTTTGCCAAGAGACTGCTAGATCCATCAGGTTTACTCTTCTCATTGTTAGGTGGGTTTTAGATTAAATTTATATCATTCCAAATGTTTTTCCAGTTTACCAATTTTAATGACTACTTTTGACCTGTATGGCTTAAATAAATTCTATCATTGTTGCTCCGTACTATCACCTTTAAATATAGCAGCAAAAAAAACAGCCTTCCTTTCAGATCCAGCTTATCAGGGTTGTCCACAAACAGTCATTTCTGCCCCAGGGATCAAAATTGTAGTGCAGTACTGCTGGTATCATAAAATGGCTTTAAACCTCTGCCACTCTTTGAACTTGAGAAATGACTTTTCACAGTCTGCAATCTGTACAATTGATTATCAGCTATGCCTGAAATGACTATATTTCTCAGTGCACAAACGGCCTGGTTCCTGCTTTCTGGGGACTATCTGGGAATGATCCTTGTTCACAGAGAGTTAGGCTTAAAAACATCTATGTGCTCATTTCCATTGGGCTAGAGCTTCAGACAGTATTCAGAGTCAAACTTTAATGGCTGTTATGTCTCTGCGGCATCTCTGTGCATCCTCATCTCAGCTCATATATGTTACCTCGCCCAAAAAAATCCACTAAAAATTTTTTAGTGGCTATCATGTAATGATTCATAGGGCGAGATGATGTCTGTTGTCCCTTTTTAGAGTAGCAGAACAAATAAAGCAGGTAGATAGTAAATTTTCTTTTTATCTTTAACACGGCAGTCTACCAGTTCACCTGCTGCTTTTCCATTGGGTCTATCCAACTCTACTACATTCATTTACAGAACAAAAGCCAGACTAGTACAGAACAAAAGCCAGACTGAACTATGTTACTGTCCCTGAGTTTTGTCAGGGTTTCTGGTGGGCCGTGTCTTTGATGCTACATTAGTTTGTGCACTTCGATAGGAGATAACATTCGGGATTTGTCACTGTTTTCTCAGTCATGACCAATGGGGAGACCTCTCGCTTCCTCTCTGCAGTAATACTTTAGTTTCCTTTCAGTCCAGTCATGAATGTGTATGCAAACATAGAGAGGAGGAAGCATTGGGGCATCCAAGTGAGCCTCCCAGCATGCACTGGGCCCATCAGTGTGCTTTTGCATGCCAGCATCATCCATCTGCTGGCTGTGAGTGTCACCTGTAGTTGTGCTGTCAATCCCAGAAACCCAGACTTAATCTACCTTTATAATCTATTTTCTTATTGGATGTACAGCACAATCAAGAGGGATGAAATGACTCCGGCTGTACTGAAGATTGTGTGCTTGGTGCATAAGCATCCAGATTAACTTTACCAGGGAACAAACGACCATGTTTCTGTCCGCACATCATACAACATGCCATCACCGCTGCCATAAAACACAGGACACTGAGGACAATTCCAAGCACAGTAACCTCGCTTTTAATTAGACGCCGGTTTGACATTCATTAAATGTGGATTATCTCGAGTTCACTGCCACTTAAAATATGCACAGGATTTGTCATTTAAATGAGCCCATGATGAGACTGTTCAGTAGGCTGCACGAATCAGAGGATCCTCATAATTAGAGGCTGTGTAACATTTAGGGCTGTGGACGTGCAAGTAGAGGGGTCTTCTTCTGACTCCCATACAGCATTCCCTTACAGGGCCCCCACTGGCTCACCCAGCCGGGATCATGTGTGTGAACATCATCAGGTCCGGACAGCAGACCTTGCCTCTTATAGTCCTCTTCACCTGCCCCCCTATCCCCATAGCCTAGGTTTTATATTGCACTTCTGACCTGTAATGGAAATGTGTTTTTGGTTACCATTGCAGATAATTTACCAGAAATCACAGGCATAAGTACCATTCTATGTTCTTGTAAAAGAGCCAGTATTTACAACTGGGGTTCTGTGCATACCTCTAACTAACAACAAAAATGAACCAATGCTATAATGCATAATAAACATTTTTATATTCCACTCACTATCTAGGGAGAGAAATATGATTTAGCACTATACTTAGGGGTGTTAACCACTTCAGAATGAAAGACATTTCAGAGGTGGTTACTTTAAAGGATGACATTCTTGAATATCATTGGACCAAAGCTCCCCATGGACATGTGAGATTTCCCCAGTGACAGAACCTTGATTGGCAGTGATTGCCCTTTTAGCTCCTTGGAGCTCCTTAGTAATGACCTTCAGCTGAACCTTCCAGACCTTCTTCCTGGCTTTTTCTTATCAATTTTAGAAAAGATGAAAACTTGGTCCCTCACCGTTATTCATCAGCAGGTTGTATTTTAATTGGTCAGTAGTAATTTACTGTCTCTCAGGTTTTGATATATCAGCTGCTCTTTACCAAGATCACCACTATCCGATAGTTCTTTCAGTGCAGTTCCTATGCGTGTGTCTATATATCATGTATATATGCACATACATAAAAAAGAGCATGGTTTTTGCCTGAAGTAGGATTTTCCTGTTATCCTTTTCCCTGTCTTTTCCATCTCTGTGCTCTTTCTCTACCTGCTTGTCAGTTTTTCTGGCTAGAACAGCTCTTCATGGAAGGGTGACCTACAGAACAGCTCGAAGGACCTTGTGACGGGGGACAAAAATGCCCGTAAACATGACATGCTCCTGTCCATTTTTTTTTTCTTACAGAGCTTATTTTGTATACAAAGAACATCCGAACTGTGTACATGGACACACACACACACCATCAGTTAGGCCCAGGCCTTTTATTTTTACTGAGCTATTGAATAACTTCAGTGAGAAATGAGACATTACAAAGCATCTGACCCCCCAGTAACTGCTCTCCTACCAAGAGCTGTTGGAAACAAATGCTGAGTTTCCGCTCGGTCCGCGCTGAGGAGTCAAGCTGGTGAATCCGTTTGGATCCCATATAGCAACGTGTGGTTTCACAGTTTCTTCCTAGGCAGTGAAATGAGTGACGATGATGAGTATTTAACTATGGGCCAGATGTTAAAGAGGGATCCAGCTCTGGATGCGGATGTCGTAAATATCGAATTAGCGAGACGGCACCAGCAGGGGCTTTAACTTGTCTGAGGGAAGAAAAACAACATTTTCTTCTGTTTTGGTTGAAGACCCACAGATGGCTGCTTCCCAACAATACAATGAAAAAAATGCCAGAACAAGGTGAATGAATAGACAGACACAGCCCCCTCCCAAGATCATACGTGATCAATGCCCCGTCTTCCTTCCATCACTCGGTTAGACGCAGGCTGGCCTTTAACTGAAACACTGCTAAAGATGTAGAGTCTATTCACAAGTGTTTTGAAGTGTTTGGGCGCGTTCAGACTCTCTCGATAGAGCACGAGGAAACACTTGACAGGTGCTTCTTTGTTTGAACCAAAGCCGCAGCTTTGTCGCTGAAGGAGCTGCCATTTGTGCCCTGAGGGCTTGACCCCCTCAGAATATACCTATCCTCTGTTGCTTACTCATTTGGAGTTACTGCCATTCGTAGGATGAAAAACAAGGATTTTGGTCCTCCTGGAGCAGCCGGTCAGGTGCTTACTGGTGTGTGCATTTAGAGTCACCGGCACACCTATTCCAAATGTCTCAGAACCAAAGCTACTAGATAAAGACTTTAGACCAAATTTTGATTATCTTTTGTGTTCCTCTCTCCTGTGTACTGTGTGTGGTAAATTTGGATTTTATCCAAGATCCTGATCTGCTTTGTTCCCCATGGCGAGCATTTTTATTTCTCTGGAAAGCTAATATTTCAAGCACTTTGCGAATTCAGTTCTGTTCAGATAATTTTATATAGTGCCTTTCAAAACATTGTAAGCCCAGAGCACATACCGAAGAAATTCAGCGCCAGGCCTCAAGTGGGTTGAGCTGAAAGTCAAACAGGATAGAATCTAGTGGCAGTTTTCTCACAGAATTCAATTTTCGAGTTTATCGTCATTAGCATAAATTGCATATATTTTATTAGATTGCTGCCAAATGGTTATATTCAGGTAGTGGATATATTAGAGTGGATATATTTTAATAATTACCTCGTAGAGACTCTCCTCCATTGGCAAAATTAGCATATTACCCTTTTATGTAGCTGGATAATTACCAAATCGATTTAATTCAAGCACCTTCCTCAAGGGTACAACTGCAGTGTCTAATGGAGTGTATGAATCCGTAATCCTCTGAGCAGAGTCTGGATGTCAAACCACTACCCCACACAACTGCCCCATATCACCTCGACATGTGTCACCCACTCTCCCCGCCCGTCCATGTCTGCTCGCCAGCCGTGGGTGCTGCCCCGCTGGCCCGCGAGTGAACTCCTTTCGCTTGTTTTTGGGGGGGGGGCACCCAAAGGAAGTTGGCGAAGAAACAGAAGGAGACGGCTAGCAGCACGCAGAGGGAGATGGCCACCGTGGGGGGGCCGGACAAGAGCACAGGAAAAGTTAGCACCCTGCACAAAGACGACCCCTTCGCCACCAGCACGCAGGACCTCAATGGCTTCCGTGAGTCGGCCCCACCTCGCTCAGCTTCCCCGCACTTGCATGAAGAGACACTGACATTGACATACTTGATTATGTACCTGATGATCAAATGAGCTCAGACATTCCAGGGTTAGTCTACTTTAGTCAACTTATTACTAATGTACCAACAGCCAGGGCCATAGTAATGGGCCCGCTGACAAAATCTCCCCTTGAGTTCCCTGCCCGAGTTTACTTATAGTTTTATATGTTCAAGAGTCCCTGTGAAGTGCTCCAGAATCTGCCAGAGTATCCATATTCCTCCTGCTCCCTTGCCAACAGCCATAGTATTAGAACATGGTACAGCATTCCTCAGGCTGTCTGCTGAAGACTGACTAAAAATATGTGAATCTAATTAATCAGCTCACTTGTATTTCTCTCCCTATCAAATCAGAATGCATCCTACAACCATGCAACTTTCACTCATAGCGCCTCCCCCTTTTCTGAATCTCTGATCTTTCAAAAGAAAATATGAGTAAAGGGAGATCAATGTTGCAAGATGTGTTTTTTTTGTAGTCAAAGTAACAGGAATGTGTTAGTGCCTTGAGCCGTTTGTTGATAGGTTTAAATGTATTTTGCACTGTAGATTCTCACTGTCTCTGGCTCCCAGAGCCCTCTCAGTATTAAAAGAAAGGATGATAGGAAATGGAAATTGCTGTGTCTCTGCGGGGGTTCTGTTCCTGACAAATGCGGCGTGCAAGTGTTTCAAACCCACAGATGAGGGCCTGAAACCTCTCATTCCTGTAGTTTAATGCTATTGGTTCAGTTCGTGTGGGGGTGTACAGTTCCAGTACTGAGAGACCGGTGTTTTTAGAGTCAACAAGCATCAGAAAAAAACCCTAAAAAATCAGTGTTATAGATGTTAGATTGTTATCTGAACAGTTGAGGCTCAAGGCACAGTAGGAAACGGTGGGACATTGTAATATGGAAGTAGGGATCTAGGGCATCGGGGACCACAATGGCATGGTCTTTCATTATAGCACTCGCCTTCTGTCCCACACAAATTGGTTCCAGACTTGACCTACAGCATCAGAACTCACTCCTTAGAGGCGATCTGATGAGGCTCCAGGCTTCTCGGGCAAAGCCATTGACAAAAGTAAGCATTAATTGCCAATGTTACTGTGCATCACTACAGAGATGCCTTTTCCATACCTTAGCATTTTAGTTTAGTTTTTATTTCCAAGAGAAGAAAAAAGAAAATGCCATTTTGATCATTATTGTATTTCTTTAAGGCAGAATCTGTCCTCCTGTGGGGGACGAGTAATTAGGATGGACCTTTCCTCGTCTTCTTCTTCTCTTCCTTGGTAAAATGTCACAGTGGCCTTTCTGGGTGGATTAATTTGAAAGTTCAGGGCTCCTGCACAATCAGCTCTCACATAATGTATGATGGCCTTTTCCCCACATAGTGTCCTGTTTCTTATTCCATTTCGTGTCTCCCGCTTCTTAAGTTCAGACCCCTCAAAGGACAACGATCACATCTCCGCCGAAGATGGTTTATGACCACTAGAATTTATTTAGTTTGCTGCTTTACAGAGAATAAAAAAAAATGAAAGACCTGGACACTGTAGAGGCCTGTCTTCTCTTAATTCCATTCTGCTTCAGTGAATTAGCTGAATGGTGGCCTTTTGTTTTAGTCTTTGTGTAAGGGCAGATTCACAGTGTTTCTAAATCCAGACGCAAATCAAAATGCAAAGTCTAATCAGCAAAATGAGGCCTTTGATGAAGAGCAATAGGCAGGGATCTCCTTATCTTGGCTTTAATTGATGGGGCATTTAATGCAAGCATTTAAGGAAAGACTCTTGTTTTTCTTTCTGCGGAATGTGAGGTGGATTGTATCTGTCAAGCTAACAGGACTTCAGGATAGGATTGGCATGGTGTTACACAGCCCCACCTTGGCCTCCCCTATGCTGACGGATTCCTCCGTGCTTGGTGTTGATGCAGATGGGCCATAGGGGGAATCTCTTAACTGTGCATGTGTCTTCCCTTCCCAGCATCCCCCTCCCCGTGCTCCTTCTCCGTGCAGGGGAAAACGCTCCAAACCAAATCCCTCCTGAATTCCTACTACTCAGGTAAAGCACCACCTGCTCCCAGGATGCTCATGCTGACAGGATGTCATGCGGCTAATTCTGTTGCCTCATGTTACACTGGGGAACTTTTAAGCAGACTTTTACGGTCGTGGAAAAAAAAAAGAAAATGCAGACTGTAAACATTAAGATGCAGGATTGTTGTTCTTAATTTGTGAGTGGAATTTTTTTTATTATTACCACAAATGAATGTCTTGTCTCATTAGATTGTTATGTCTCATTAGATATATATTTTACAATGACAAAAGTGGCAGGCAAATAAACAAACAAACAAGTGAATGTGTGTGTGGGTTTGCAAAGATCACATTTGGGGACCAAAATGTCCCCAAAGTGTGGCAATGTCTGATACTTCCTTACTTTTGGGGACATTATTTCAGGTCCCCATTTGGATAACCTCAGTTTTATAAAAATCTGTAAATGCAATCAAAAAAGTAAAAATGCCATAAGTCTTGTATTTCGGTTGGTTGCCTATGATTAAGGTTAAGGCTGGATATGGGTTAAGGGTGTTGTGATTGGGATTAGGGTTTTTCGTTTTGTTGAGCGTGTATTCACACTCATACGTGTTAAACACTATATTTTGTCCTATACACCATGTGCATTATTTGGTTCTTAACTTGGGCTAATATAAGTCTAGTTATATGAGCTATGCTGCAGTGTTTACATGGTTTAGTGTTTCTTTTCTGTTTCCACCTACTCTAGTATCCAAAGAGCCAGTCCCAGCAAGTTCGTCTCTGGGTAAGTATTCCCCCGTCACCTCCTCGTGGTCTGAGCTCACGGTCATCCACTTGGCAATGTCATACTGAACAAAGCCGCTAATAGACGCCAGGCGGATTCCATGTGTATCATTTCACGGCCTGTTTTGAATGTCGAGCTCGGGTTACTCGCTGAAACGAGGAAAATCGGTGCGAGGAGCGCTGGAAAAATGACCTGCCAGGCCAGATTTGTGTCTGTGAGATGCAGCCTGACGTTTACAAACCCTTTCCAACTTACTGGAGATGTGGAGTGTGAATTTAAAGAAGTGGAACCGCTTGTGCTGGCTCGGCCCCCCTGCCCCGTTAGCGGACAGCACTCACCATATGGCTGTGCAGTGTCTCCCCGCTGGCAAATGACTGGGCCGGCGCCATTTCGGCTGGGGTGCAGCATAAACTTGCCGTCTGACTCATAAACGCGGGTAGGAGATTTAGGTCTGGCATCTCGACTCGTTGGAATGCAAATGTTCTGGCTTCGGCGCTCATGTTACTTATTTCTTACATTTATTTACTTTTTCCGTCTGCTCACATGCAGCTCGATTGAAATGTTTTGAAACAAACCGTCAGTTCTTTGAGCCGACAGATTTCTGAGCACTCGCTATAATGCGTAAAACCCTCGACATGTCTCTGTTTGATCTCTCCGCCTGTTTATTTTGCCTTTCTCTTTTTCTCAGTCTGCGCTCTCGGCCTCCTATTCTCTCATGCCTGGAATAATGGGGAGCATTGCATAGTGCTTAAGCCTGAACGCATGCGGTAGGCTGCCCCGTTCCAGTCTGTTCTCTAATTTGGCTTGAACATTGGCAGTCTGAGAATGGCTGAGGTGTTTACTACTTTGATATGGCCAGCTCTTGATCTTCCAGGTCTGTGTTCGGGCTTGAGGGAGTTTTACTGACACAAGCATGTTCTGAGGGCAGAATGAAAAATGATTGGTTCCGAGAGATAACCAATCAGATTGTAGAGGAGGTGGGCGCAAGACTGATTGGTTGGTCTGACATCTGCAGTAAGATCTGATTGGTTATCTCTCGGAAACAATCATTTTTCGTTCTGCCCTCAGAATATGTTTCTGTAAGTACAACACCCATGAACCTGTGGAGGGGTCACCTACCTTTTTCACTCACCCCCCCTTCCTTAGAGGGCTGGAGTTATATGTCTCACAAGGCCTTGACACAATGGTTCACGCTAACATTTTCTTTCCATGTTTATTGCACAGTAAATATCGTCTGCCGCTTATCTCCTGATACCCCTACTACAAACACAGGAACACTGGCAAACCCCACATTTTATTGACCTCCCCAGTAAATCTGTGCCGAACGTCGGTGATTCACCCACAATGTGGCTCGTAATGGTTCGGTTTTAAGGCCAATTATGTGGATTTGCTTATGCGCTCCTGCTTACCGCCAGTACCTCACATGCTGGGTGAAAAGCAGCATGGCCAGGCGACGGCAGCGAATGGAAAAGCCAGGTCACAGCTAGAGGCACAAAAATAACGACAGCAGAGTCCAGCCAGGGTTCAGCACAAAAGATTCCTTCCCCTCAAATAACATTTTGTCAGTGTGTATATCGTGTGTGAAAGTACTATAACTTTGTATAATTCTTCACAGACCTCTCTGTATGTTGTCAGGGTCTAAAAGTTTTTGAAAGATTCTGTAGCTTTTTCAATGACCACACAGTCCTTTTTCATCCTGTCACTTATCCAATTTAGGGCCACTGGTGTGGGGGAGGATGGGGGGGCTGGAGCCTCTCCCAGAAAGCATAGGTTAGAAGGCATAGGTTAGAAGGCCCCTGGACGGGATGCCTGTGCATTGCCAGCCAGTACACACCCAATCAGACACTGGGCCATCACCACCACCACCACCCCCCAAGGATATTTTTCGATTGCAGGAGGAAATGTGAGTGAGGAGAAAATATGCAAAACTCCACACGAAGATCTGACAAGAGCTGGCAAGTGAACCCGCAACCCTGGAAGTGCGAGGCCACAGTGCTACCCCCTGAGTCAGCACTATCCTGTCCTATTTAGCTATGTTAGAAAACAGGTCCCTTGTAATGCAGATGTTCTCATGGGATGCTGGTGTCTTCCGGTTGTGGGGGAGGGGGGATATTGTGCAATCCAAGGCCAAACTGTCATGCTGTGTCGAAAGGGGGGGTATTGCCCATTAGATACCTGTTTTAAAAGTCACACTTTTAAGGGTACAGCTGGAGGGGTAGGGTGGTAAATGTAATGATTATTAACAAGCAATTTCTTTCTACACCTATCAGCAATAACATTAAAATTGCCAGCTTATATATATGTAGGCCTCCCTAGTGCCACCAAAACAGTTCTAACACATCAGGAAATGACCCATCAGGGCAACCACAAGACATCTGAAGGTGAGATGTCTCGTGGTTATTGGCACCAAGACTTTTAGCATTTAGCAATTTATCTTTTAAGATCCTTTAAGACCTGCATGTTGTAAGGTCAGGCCTCCATGGATCAAACCTGTTCATCCAGCACATCTCACGGATGCTCGGTCGGATTGAGATCTGGGGAATATGGAGTCAACATCTCGCACCATTTTTTATGTTCTTCATACCATTCCTGAGCAATTTGTGCAGTGCGGCAGGGCGCATTATCCTGCTGAAAGAAGCCACTGCCATAAAAGGAATACTCTTGCCTTGAAAGGTGCTTGAAGCGAAGAGTATATTTAGGTAGGTCACGTGTGTCAATGATGTCAGAACAGCTGAGTCATTAGGTGTCTTCAAACTACGACTAAAGACCTACCTCTTTCAGAAGTACTTGGATTAGCACTTCTGGTATCTATACTTAAAAAAGGAAAAAAATGCTACAAATGTAAATGTGTCAAAATAACATCCACATGAATGCCAGGACCCAAGGTTTCCCAGTAGAACATTGCCCAGAGCATCTGCAGCCTTGTCTTCTTCCCATAGTGCATACTGGTGCTATCTCTTTCCCAGGTAAATGATGGACCCAAAAATCTAAATCATCTTCCTTGCCTCTGAAGTTCAAGGCTTTCTGTCACTGTTCCCTAGATCTTAGTATTCCTAAAAGGGAAATATGACATATTTACTCAATGTTATATTTACCCTGTGTAATTAGGGCAATTTAAAATGTCATTACTGTTTGCAGCGTCGGCGAGCTGTCATCCATATTTTGGCAGGAGGAGTAATTATTGTTAATGGCAGGAAGTGTGACGTTCTGTTTAGCGATAATGTAGCGCTGCTAATAATTAACCTCGGTGATGTTTTGGCACTGATCGTTGCCCTACGCCCAAGGGAATTGTGGGGTGGTAGTTTTGGCTTAATAAGGGAGACTCCTCTTAACAGCACGGGCGTGAGGGCTGCCCGGCTTTCCGGCCTCAGCGGTCCCTGCACCCAGACCATGTTCCTCACCTGTCAGGTTAGAATCTGGCATTTACGGCAATTTTTTCTCTCTCTCTCTTTTGGGGCTTTTACTTCCGAGTGTGAGATCGAGACCAGGTGAAGTCTGGAAAACCGAGGGCCTCCCAAAACAAAGGAAAAGCATGCTGTAATTGAATAAAGATCCTTAAAAGGGGCTTGTGTCCTTAAAGGTCGCCATGGTACCGGATCCTAGCTATGTCTGACAAGCAGACAGTTTTGCTAATAACCTTTGTATGCAGGCTGTGTTTCTCCTATTACAGTTATGGATCGGGGGAATTGACGGGCAGGATAAGTACTAGCACCTCACCTTATATCCATGGCACTACAAGCCCTGTTTTCCTTGTAACCTCAACCAAAATCTCAGCATTGACCATTTCTGCGAGAAAATAATCTTGCTGTAATTGTCACAATGGAGCTGTGTGCCTCTTCTTTTTCCTTCTTCCAATATCTTGTGATAGTGTAATGTCTGCTTATTCCAGAATAATCCCAGAATAATCCTAGGTCTCGGTAAATCCCGGTAAAGACAATGCCAGTTTGCGGTGTAGAATTTGGCACGTGCTGACATAAGATACTTTGGAGGTTGAGAGATCAGATCTTTAGTACTGGGTCCATCTTGGCCTATGAAGTTTAGAACCCGGTGGATATATATTTTTGCAAATTTCTAAATCGACATTTGACCTTCAGCATAGCCATAAGCATTGGTGGCTCAATATTTCAGTATGGGCGCAAAACTTTGTTTCCTGGTAATATTTACAGTGTAATATACCGTTTGTACCAGTGTACTGAGAGCTTCTCTGGCAGCTGAGATGAAAACACATGAATAATGAATTAAGGCCACACTGGGAGGGACCAGCTGGGGGTGGGGGGTGGTGGCAATGGATTTTGGAGAATACCACAGCAAGTGAAAACCTCAACACAAGATCGTCAATCTTTCTGAGCGTGAACCAGCACGCTAGGAAAACAGCACTTACTTGTGTCTGTTTACAAGCATCTTTCTATCTCTTTTTCTGACTATATACAGCAGGGGTGGGCAGTTTTATCTGCAGAGGGCCGATATGTATGCAGGTTTTTGGGATTACCCTAAGGTCAGCTGTTCAAACCCAGGTGTGAGAATTCTTCAGCGAATCAATCCTCTAATTTGTGATCTAAGTAGGGAGTTGCAACAAAAACCTGCATACAGTACACACCAGCCTTTGCGGATAAGATTGCCCACCCGTGATATACAGCATGCTTTCTTCACTTTGACTGAAGCATCATACTGGGTGCCAAGCGTTAAATGACAATCAAGCCAATGCATTTAAATTCATCCAGGACAAGGAATATCAATTATGAAGCACAAAATTACAGTTGCAGGATTGCGACCAAGGTAGCAAATTTTTACCTAAGAATTTTAATGTATGTATCTGTAGTCTTGCCATTATGAATATATTGTACTTTTCTCCTCATCATAGGTGTCTTTAGTAACACTCTCCTACAGATGTTTCAAAAATTAAACCATTACATTAAAGTGCAGAGTTAGAAGATCGTAGCTGGTTAGCAGAACATCCTGCTTCAGTATTTCCTGAATAAGGCATGCAGTTATTTTATGTAGTGACTGTTTGTGGCCATCAGGGGGCCCCACACAGATGTTTGGTTTGAGTGTTGGTAAAGGCCGCCGTGGAGTGCGTGGCCCTGGTGCAGTACAGTCTCGCTAAATGAGCAAATAACAGTTTACTCAACAATGTTCTGGGTCAGGTCACACAATGGCAAGGCACATGTAACATAGGCAAAGCAACAAAAGATATAATAACTTGTAGAAACCTAATACATAATAGTAACTGTGAAAGACCTGGTTCTGCTTGATGGCAAATGGATAAACGGCACACTGGGATTAGAAAATGGAATGGGGTGATTTTTTAGTACTGTCAGGATGCACCGCAAAGGTGAACTGAATGTGTTACTCGTTGACTCTTTAAGCTGAAAGACCTGGGCCCTCATTTATCAACCATTCGTAGAAACTGTCCTAAATTCTATCCTACGAACGAAATTTAGAATGTCAATA
>JAODKM010000118.1:835945-860754 GCA_026780845.1 Petrocephalus sullivani | reverse complement strand
ACACTTTGCGTGAAAATGTTCTCACGCAAAAAATACGCACAAATCTGTGCGTTGGAACGGTTGATAAATGAGGGCCCTGGACTCTTGCTTCCAGTGTATCCATTTTACATACATAGAGCAGACGAGCTTTATAATTAGACTAGGTACAGGAGAGTAAAAGATTATAATGATAAAAATAATATCCAGTTGAGGAAGCCAACTTTTTTCTTTGGTTTGCCCTTCTATTCTGAGCCCAGCTGGCCTTATATAAGTCTTACAGTCTCCTTCATTCAACAAGGGCCAGCTGGGTGTCATTAGGGAGGAGGGTTTCAAACAGGACCAAGGATTCGCAGCTGTCATGGGCACAGACTCCGGCCCACGCATCTAGGCTGCTGCCACGTGGAACCCATTTCGGTCTGTTCTAATTGCAATCCGCAGTCCACACTGGCCACTGCACAAGTAGCACGGATCTCATCACACGAAGCCATGCATTATTTCACAATAAATGTTGCAGAAAGCCACGTTTGGAGTGGATTAGACTTTATAATGGCGAATCGCTTTAAGTGTCTAAGATAATTATTGCAAATAGCCACATTAATAAAACATAGAGGGGTGGGGGGTGGGGGAACACCCAACCACATTTGCAGTGGCACTCTAAGTATTTAATATGTGTAATACGAAATTCCTCTGACATTTATTTCTCAATCGTTCTTTCTAATGCTCTTTTTTATGGGCATAAACTACTCCAGTTCTTCACGTGTTAATCGCTGTGAGAGTCAATTACAAAAAATGTCCTTTAGACTTAATCGGATTGTGACACAGAGTGTCTGTCTGAAACCCTTTTCGATGCTCAGTAGCATTTGCCATCAGTTGAGCGGCTAAGGGGTGCGTGCAAGAGGGCGCTCATTGCAGGGAGAATGCTGCGGAAACCAGCTTGGGCGTTCCGAGCTTCCATATCCATTTTAGTGCCAGGACTGTTAATATCGTGAAGTCAGGATGCTTGGGGTGATCTGTGAACACCTCGGATTTCTGTTAAGAGATGCTTCTGCCCCCTCGCATGAAAGCTGCATTGGAACTATGCAGTAATAAAATGCCTTTGCAATGCAGTCTGGTTTGTTTGCTCACTGAGAAGTGGACCATTTAAACAGAGCCATTTTAGTTCGGGTGGAAGTGCTCCCGTGTCACATGTACCTGCTGCGTTCAGACAGCTTTAATGTGACTGCTTCCCTGTTGGCTGACGTCACTGCTTTCCTCACGTGCTCTCATGCTGTTCCAGATGGCAGCCACAAGGACATGGCCCAGTCCACGCTCACCATTCAGACGTACCCGTACGGCGGCTGCGAGTCTGTGGAGATGTCCTACCAGGCCGGCCAGTTCCAGCCGGCCATACGAGTTGCAGACCTACTGCAGCACATTACCCAGATGAAGTGCGGCCAGGGATACGGCTTTAAGGAGGAATATGAGGTAAGCATGCCCCTTTATCCAAGTGATTTAAAAAAAGAGAGGTGGAAGTGATATATGCATCATTGAAACTATTTTTATATGTGAAATATTATCCATTGCTCATAATTGCGACTATCGAGGAAGGGATATATAATATATATAATTGGAGGCTATCTAGAAAGCACAAAATACATTGTATAAACACCTAGGAAGGGATGCCAGCCCATCACAGGGCATACCAGCATACGCTATGGGCAGTTCAGAGACACCTGTTCATCTAACCCACTTCTCTTTGGATTGTGGGAAGAAACCCATACAAACATGTGATTCCCCAATGGTGGAACGAGCTGCTGAACCACCTTCAGGAAATGCCCCGAGACCCATCTGTTCCTTGAATTTCTCTGTGAGCCCAATTCCTCTCTGAATGTTCTTAATATTGCTCTTCTGGTCATTGAATAATCTTATTTGGTTCTTGATGTTGTGTGGCTGCTACTCCAATACGGCTTACACATGTACCTGGGCATTCACCGGAAGCTCAATCTAGCCGCACTTATGCCTAGTTGACCCCTCATATGTTTGTATTGTGCTATTTGCCTCACTTATATAGCCCCAGAATTTTTTTTTGTTTCACTCATTTCTCAATTTATGGTTATGGATCTGTGTAAAATATAATTTTATCTTTTTGCAAATTGCAGCCTAGTTATGTTTCTCTTTTCTTTCAGTTTCTTCCTTGGTTCCTTGGACTTCAGTTATGTTTCTAGGAGCCTGATACTAACTGTCGTTGCAGTGCACTTCACACCACTTAATGCTTCCCATTCCTTACGAAGGTCATGCCATCCTCTGATTCATGAGGCACTGCCGGATAAGTTGACGGTCATCTCTGGCATTAGAAAGTCACTTTTGCCCATTATCTGGCTGTTTTCTGGTCATTCCCAGTGTGTCCTGCTTCACATTGTTCTTGTGTAGGCTACCGCTTTCTTAGAAACGTTGAAGCTGGAAGTAACCTGCTGCTCAGTATAGCCTTCTGCCAGCAGAACCAGGATTAAACCAGGTTTTTATTTATTATTTTTTTTAATTATGCTGTGGTCTCTTAATTTTTTCCGGAGCTGTATGTCACTTTGGACAAAGCCTCTGCTAGATATGTAAAATGTTAATGTAAATGAACACAGCAAGAAAATTCCACATTTAGAGAGAGCCAGGAACCACACCCACCACCCTGGAGGTGTGAGGCCAATATGCCTCTTGTTTACACTGTCCCACAGTCTTGGGCTGTTTCCGTATCCTATTAGTGCATTGTTGCTGCCGTTCCTCATTACGAGATGTGACCAAAATCTCTTAGCCGTATTTGTTTTCTGGTGTTCATCAAATGATTAAATTTAATTTCCTTTGCTCTCATGTTTTTCTATTACAAGAAAATGCAGTTCTTTCATACTTATCAAATATTTATTTGCAAACTGAATTTGAAAACAGCATTAATATTGATAGTTCTGAACATAATTCCAAATCAAATAAAATTCCCCCACACAAAGTTGCAGAAAATTTGATTTCACTTTTGCTGTAATGGTTTTTTTGGGATCTTATTTGTACTTACTTTTTAGTGGTTTCTCCTTTGATTCATTTTTACTATACCTTTTAATCACAGGTTAGTTGCTTGTACTCTTTCTACACTGCCCACACTGGCTGGGAGCCTTGGGAAATATTTTGACAGACTTCACCATTTCAGTAGTGTGCATCACAATCTGCAGATCACTTGTCATTGTGCACTCTGATTCAGGCGAACTGGAAATGGCAGACGTAGCACATTCACATTTTTGGCCATGCTCCTACAACATCCCTTAGAAATGGTTTTAACTAATTTGGTTATGTTTCTTGTAAATGTTGTGCTCATACAGCAGCAGTTGTTAACCCTCATCCCTAGCAACCCACTGTGTATAGTGTTTTGTTGCAGCCAAGCTCTTATTAATTAACCTTGATGTTGAGCTGTTAATTGAATTACTTGTAGGACACAACTCTTGTTACAGTTATGTTTCATTCGTTCTATGCGCTCGAGCAGTTAAGTAAGTAAAGACTTGATTGATCTGAGTATGGTACTAATGTTCTGTTTACTTTTCCCAATTATCAAATTAAGGAAATGTTTTGTAGAGTAAATAGTCATTGATTAAATGGAAAAAAATCACTGTATTCATTTTAAGGGCTATAGGATTTCCAAATCAGTAAAATCAGTAGCATGCACATTTCTTTTGCTGAAACATTTGGCATAACAACCTGAATAGTCAAATTCTCCAGACAACACCTCAATCAAGGCTAATTAAGACATTACCTGCAGTTTTCGCTTTCATGAATTGCCATTCACTGATACGCTAACTTAGCTAAGTGCTAAAGAGAGTCTTTATTGATTGCAGTGCTTCTGCGAGCACACTGTGAATAGAAGTTGGGGAAATAATCCTTGTTTGTGTCTCACATTGAGTCAAGTAAGCTCTACTAGTTCCACCACAGATTCTTGTGCATGAAATGCTGATATATATTGCTGTTATTGAGTTTGGATATAGCTCTACTTCAGCAGGGGCTTTGCCCACGCAATGCTGTGGCCCATATTGCTCTCCCCCTGTTCATCTCTTGTGCATAAACACAAGCTGCTCCATCATCTCCCCTACAGTGCCACACCCACATTTTCTATGCCTGTGACCATGCCTTTGTTGAAAATGTCACTCATAACATGACAAGCTCCCCCGATCTGGTCCATGTGCTCCTAAAGCACCTCTTAGCATCCAGTGGGTTTGGGTGCACCTGAAGTTATTCTCTGTTTGAACCTCTCCCAGCTGACCGGTTCTAGTGGAGCAGCTAGAGGGGTGGGGAATGGATGGCACGTAATTACCATGTGGATCATTAAGAAGCTCTCACAGATTGATTTTTATCACAGTTGTGATTAGAATTGCGTTCAGCGCTTTCCATTACATGTTATCATCTGCGGCCTCTGGTTTATTGATCGTCTAAAATAAGTGGTGTCTGGTTTCACTTTTTACCTCCTTTAATTAGTTGACACATGCCTGGGATTTGTAGTCAAAATAGCATGCAACATCTCCCAAGAAAGAAATGTTCATGATATTTCTGGATTACAGACTCTTAGGTGGCCACATGAGCTGTGTTTTCTATCTAAACAGATATCAGTCACCCATCTGTCTGTTAACGTCCGCAAAGTGTTTGTGAGCGAATGAGATACAGATATCACACTTCCGATTAAGCCCTGCCATCTTTCAGTCCACTGGCGCTTGTCCTTTAGCCTAATCCCACCATAATTTAGACGCTGACAGGTGCAAAGACAGAAAAGGAGATGACAAGGTGGAGTATAGGTAAGGTGGAGAGAGAGAGACCAGACAGACGGACAGAACCAACAGACAGGGTGGCAGAGCAGATAAAGAGATGGCTAGACAGGCGAGATGGAAGGAGAATGAGGAACAGATGGACAGATAGAGACAGGGCAGTCTGATTAAACAGACGAAGAGAGAGATTGGCAGGCAGGCCCAGCAGATAACAAGGCAAATAGACATGGAGAGAAGAGAAAGAGGCTAACGGATGGACAGATATATATAGAGAGAGAGCGAGAGACGGATGGACTGTCTCCCATGACAGGGAACAGAAAAAATGCAAAAAGAAAATTGACTTATAAAGAGGCTTAGGGTAGGGAGTTGGGCAGTCAAATCACAGAAAATGGAATCTGGATAGAGAGTGATAAGAGCATAGACATAGGTATTTAGACTGACAGACGATGCAGTCAGAGAAGCAGGGGCCGACAGGCAGGCAGGCTGTGGACAGATGGACAGTAAAGGAGCTGGACAGACTCTGAGATGCCTAACAGATGAAAAGAGCCGCAGATTAGAGGAAGACAGATGCAAGACGGAACCATATCATCTGGCAGACGCTAAATGACAGGCATGCGGAGAAACAAACAAAGCGTGCGCTTTTTCTCGAGCGTATGCACGAGCTAGCCCGCCTAAATGGAGAGCGGCATGCGGTGAGCTCAACTCTCCTGCTGGTTTGCCGCTCGCGGTTCCAACAAAAGCCTCCTTTTTGACGGCCTGCTAGTGACACTGAGCCTGTTTGATGTGCCACTGTTGCTTGCATACTGCTGAAGTCTTTGTGATATAATATTATTTATGGAATTTGTGGAAAACTGGGGTATAGATTAATTTATATGTTACATTAATGTAGCAGGATTAAATTGTTATATTAAGCTGTGTAGTGGATCATGCACTTCAGCCATTATACTTATCCTGAACACTGTATTAATATTGGTACTTGGGGCTAAAAATTTGCAGATGCCTTCCAATATTTTATTTGTGTGTGTCTGCGTGCGTGTGTCAGTCAGTGTGAGACTGGGATTGTAGGAAAAAGAGAAAGCTTGAGTCTGTGTATGTGTTAGAAGGAGAGCAAACGATGATGTACATGCCTCTCCGTGTATGTGTATGTGCCTCTGAATGTGTGTGTGTGTGTGTGTGTTTGTGTGTGTGTGTGTGCACATCTGTCACTCTGCGAGCTGAAAAGCAAAAACTTTGTGGTCTGGGTCCCGGTCGGTCCTTCCTGGTCCAGCTCCAAGTGGCTGTTTGCTGATGCCTTGCCCTCCCATCTGTGAGCGGGATGCGGACTAATGGCCGGAGGGGCGGAGTGTCTGCTTGTGGGAGTCCTGCTTCCTCCCAGGCAGTACTTCACTTACCCTACAGCTGGCTCAGTTCTTTGCTATTATTCTTCTGCCATGTGCATTTTACCTCTCCTTTGTTTTACATACACTTATGCTTATTTTATTTGCGTTATTTTAAATAAACCCTATGTTTATAAGTGCTATTTAAATAAAGATTAATTGATTGATTGAAATTACCTTACAAAAGGATGAGTTCCAAGAATCTCAGATTAAGTACTAATCTCAGATTAAGCAATTCCATTAAATGAACATAGCCCTGAGAAGTGTGTGAGTATGGACTTTGCATATTCTCCCCATGATGCACTTGGGTACTTCTAGGTTTCCTCCCACCATCCAAAGTCATACAGTTTGGTGAATTTGTATCTCTGAATCACCCATTGTCCCTGTGATGCTCCGCTGCCTTGTGACCTAACCCTAACCCCCCCCCTCCCGTGGCCCTGTCCTGGATGGCAGTTAGAAGGTGGGCGGGTAAAATTATGAGTTGTGAGTCATTTCCTGCTTAAAAAAATTTGACTGTAATGTATTCAAAGAAGCCTCTGTCATTCATGGGTCAGATCCAGAAAGTACTGCTTCATAGATGGCCAGTTTTTCAGGCTGTCAGTCAAGCCCTGAGCTAGGGGGGGGTGGCGTCCGGCCGTAAGATTTGGGTCTGCTGTCTCACCACTTGGCTTTTTTTTCCACTGAAGAAAGTGATAAGCGATTTGACAAAGCACACCACTGACGCCAGGCAGTTACTGTACATTTACAAAACGTTTACAAAATTACAAAACTACTTTTCATAGTATTTCCTTTTGTAGGGATGTACAAGATGATGCATGTGTGTCTCTAACATTTCCATTCCTGTTGCCTTCGATCATTGTTTCTGATTGTTACAGTTCACGTTCCCCTCGTCTACCACTCTTCTCTCCTTTGTTAGTGGTTATCAAATGCGCCCCTGATGAAACTTGGCCTTGTCCTGTTTGCCCCGGTCTCTCTTTTATGAGTAACTGACAGCCCAGACACAAAATTAGCAAGTATGGATGCTTGATAAGCCACGAGCAAATTAACCTTTTTCATAGATTAAAATGGGGTGAAATTGAACGCCAGGCCTGGAATGCCTTTTGTCTCCCTGTGATTCACTGGTGCCTGACTCAGTGCTGAAACTGGAACCCTGCCTTCCGTTTCTTGTGTATGGACGGATTTGTGTCGCCAAGTTCCTGGGACTGTTTAGCACTCCGTAACCCCCAAAGGCTTGCTGTTGTGAGTTCATTCTGCCCTTTTACACCACATCCACAGTGTGTACCTGTAACAGAGAAACTAATGAAGTATGGCCCTGTTCGTGTGATTACTACATTACCTTAAGCACAATGTGTCAGTGTTGCATGTTGTCATTCGACAGGTCAATAGAACAGCTGAAATTCTCATGCTTTTAAAGCTGTGGTTTTTTCATTTGGTCGTCCAGCTGACACAGTTGGCCAATACCCAATAACACATTGCTAAGCTTGGTATGCCATTGGAGTCACCCCATAATAGCATCAGGCTCATGACCTCTCCATGGACGTGAAATGACAAATTGTAGGCCCATGTCTTCATTCATGCTCCTTTACGTGTTCTCACTGCGCTGGGTTATATCTTTAAAAACATGGCGGACCCATTCTGTAAATGATCAAAAGTACAACTGACAGTTAAGCAGCATAGTTAGAATTTGTAAACTGAAGAATGATTTGGCTGTTTCATGGAGGGGTGACCTTCTTACCTAAGTGTTGCAGGACAAGCAATGGTCCCCTGCTTTGCTTTCGGGCAGAACAGGGCTGACAGGTTGATGGTGTCGTCTCTGACGGCTAGGTCAATAGCTATTGAACGCCAGAGTGCAGGGCCTAGTAAAGATGGCGGCAGAGGGTTACTGATCATACCAGTCAGGCCAACTGGCCCCGTCCACAGGGCGTCGTAGCCTTTGCTTACTGAGTGGAAAGTGGTGATTGTTATGGTTTTTCAATTCTTCTCAGCTAGTCCTTGCAAAATAAGCTATGACATTTACAGCACCAAGCATATGTCTTTGTTATTAAACAGTACAGTAAGGTAGCAACAGGTCAGACCCACAATGAAAAAAATCGATATCCCCCTCTGAAGAAAATGATGCCCCAACTATCATTAAAAACTTGCTATTTGACCCAAATGGGATAATTAATTTGCCTGCCTGAAAACAACGTGTTCCTTCATTCATCCGTCCATCCATCCATCATGGGGGCATGCATTCCAGTCACTGCTAATATAACCGTGTTTTGCTGGGGAGACAGCAGGGTGATGACTGAGTGGCAGGCCACATACTTTTCAGGAGAATGGAAGGCAGAAAAATGTCTTGGAGGGCAGAATGATGATAAAAGAGAGAAGGATAATACCTTTGACATAAATCGATCCCCAATTGAATTATTTTTTTTTGTCATAGGTTAAAATGCATTTTTAGACTGACTAATGAGGGATATGCCACTTTAAAAAAGTAGGTCAGGTGGCCTCCTGCCTGACAGTGAGATCTGTGATATTGTCAGCCTGGTCGAATCTCCTCTAATCTATGCCAAAGGACAATTCAGCATAAATTAGGCACCAGTGACAGATTTGACCTGTTTTTTTTTTTTTTTTTTGAAGGAGCTAAAATAGCACTGGCTCCATATGGGTCCCGGCTCTGGCCCGTCACTAGTATCCCGTGCCAAATTTGCCAGCCTCTCTGCTGAACCCACAAAGCGCGCCTCACTGCCATTCTGTCTGAACCCCCCATCAAACGGCAGCACATTGTGCTTGGCGCCGGAATGATGAGAGTGGCAAAAGCAAAGACACACGCACAAACACACACACACACACACTTGCTGCCTGTTTCTGTCTGTTTTTCTGTCCTCCAGAGCATTTGACAGGAAGTTTAAAACGGCTGTGAATTAGTAATTTCTTCTCTTAGGTCGGCCTCACTGGGTGCATGCAAGCAAGACAGCAACATGCAAGTCACAGGCTGAGACCCAGCAAATGAGCGAGCGCAGTTTTTAGGATTTAAGATTCAAAGTCGTGTATTCATAGTGCAGTGAAATTCTGACTGTCCAGCATTCCGACATGTTGGCCAATCATATCTTTGCCATCAATTAGTGGAAGCAAGATCACACCAAAATGTCCAGTTATTTTTTCAGCATTTAACTTTATTTTACTTTAAATGTATCTTTTTGATTCTGACAAATTTGGCTTTTCCTTTCTCAGAATAAATATCTCTTTCTGTAATAACTATAACATCTTCAACTTGGAATGTAACTTGCCGTGGGTATACAGTGCCTTGCAAAAGTATTCACCCCTCTTGGCATTCTCTCTATTTTGTTCCCTTACAACCTGGAATTTAAAAGGAATTTTGGGGGGTTGTATCTTTTAGTTTATACAAGACAATTACCACTTTGCAGATGCAAATTATTTTTTTATTGTAAAAGAAATAAGACAAAAAAAAGAAAACCTGAGCGTACATAACTATTCACCCCCTCCCAGAGTCAATACTTTGTACAGCCTCCTTTTTCAGCAATTACGGAAACAACTCTCTTCAGGTACATCTCCAGAACCTTGGCACATCTAGATACTGGTATTTTTGCCCATTCTTCATGGCAAAACTGCTCCAGCTCCTTCAAGTTGGATTGGCGCCTCTTGTGTACAGCAATCTTTAAATCATACCAGAGATTCTCAATTGGATTGAGGTCTAGACTTTGACTGGGCCATTCCAGGACATTTAGCTGTTTCTCTTTAAACCACTGGAGTGTTGCTTTAGCAGTGTGTTTAGGGTCATTGTCCTGTTGGAAGGTGAACCTCCATCCCAGTCTCAAATCTCTGGAAGACTCAAACTCAAAACTTCCTTCAAGAATTTCTCTATATTTTGCACCATCCATCTTTCCTTCAATTCTAACCAGTTTCCCAGTCCCTGTCGATGAAAAACATCCCCACAGCATGATGCTGCCCCCACCATGCTTCACTGTAGGGATGGTGTTATCAGCATTATGAGAAGTGTTAGGTTTGTGCCAGACATGGCATTCATTGTCCTTGATGGCCAAAAGGTCTATTTTAGTCTCATCTGACCACAGCACCTTCTTCCACATGTTTGGGGATTCTCCAATAGGCTTTTTGGCAAATTTCAAACAGTCTACCTGGCAGGCAGGCTTTTTCCTGGCCCCTCTTCCATGAAGCCCAGCTCTGTGCAGTGTGTGGCCCTTATAGTGGTCCTATGGACAGTTACTCCCATCTCTGCAGTATAGCCACCCAGCTCCTTCAGGGTTATCTTTGCTTGCTGCTCTGATTAATGTCATCCTTTCCCGGTCTTTGAGTTTTGGTGGACGACCCTCTCTTGGCAGGTTTGCTGTGGTGCCATAATCTTTCCATTTTCTAATAATGGATTTAATGGTGCTCCTTGGGATGTTCAGGGTTTGGTATATTTTTTATAACCCAAGCCTGATCTGTACTTCTGTACAACTTTGTCCCTGACCTGTGTGGAGAGTTCCTGGGTCTTCATACTGTCACTTGCTCAGTGGTAGCCCTTATTTAGAGGTGTTACACTGGTGTTGATTCTGGGGGCTATCAGAACAGGTGTATATATATTGAGATCATCTGACACTTAGACTGCTCACAGGTGGATCTTATTTAAGGAATTAAGTGGCTTTTGAAGGTAGTGGTTAGGGCTTCAAAGCAAGAGAGAAACATATGCACGCACCACTTTTCAATTTTTTTTTCTTCTAACTTCATTAATCTGTAGTTTTTTTGTAGGCCCATCACTTAAAATCAAATTGAATATCAATTTAAATTCCAGGTTTTAAGGGTACAAAATAGAGAGAATCCCAAGGGGGGGTGAATACTTTTGCAAGGCACCGTAGATGAATTCTCTCATTCAGGATCTGTGGTTGAGGGCCTACAGAAATTGTCCTTTCTTAAAGCTTCCTTGCAGTCCCACTCCTGGTTGAACTTTGGATGATGTGTGCTTTAGCCCACTGAAAAAATTTAGATCCACCAGCGAGCGGCGTGAGCACAGAGCTCCACTTGAACTTTTGAGTCCTGTCACATCAGGGCCGTGTGAGAGCCAGTGAGGAAGGAGGCCGGTGTGTCCCTGATAGCTGAGCATCAGCTCGTCCTCATCTCACAGAGGCACCACTCAGTGCAAAACTGCAGCCTTTTTCTCCCCATCCATGTGAACGGTAGCTTCATTCAGAGGATGCTGAGCGTAAACCATGAATTAGTCAAAGCTAACTTTGACGATATAAATAGCCTGCATTAAAACTTGGCTCAGCTTTTTATAAATGATGCTGAGCGTCTGTGTGGCTACATTGATAACATCCACCTTCCATAACCTCTCTCAGGGCTGTGAGAACCTGGGGCTTATCCGAGAAAGCACAAGGCATAATGCAGGGCGGCAGCAGTCCATCACAACACACACTCTGGGCAATTTAAAGATGCTAAATCGCTTCAATACATTTTGGACAACAAGAGGATACCAGATTAACTTTAGACAGTGGATTCCTCACCCAGAGTCGGGGCAGGATTTGAACCTCCAAATTTGAACCATTGTGTTGCCACCTGACCTGTGGAGTGATGTTCAGGTTCTTCTATGAATTAATGTACCTTTAAAACCAGGATCCATACCGTAGTGAGGAGAACATGCACCGTCCTTACATGGTTGAATGCAGAATGGTGATGTCGCTCAGCTGGTTAGGACTGAATCCCCATGGAAGGTTGTGGGTTTAAATCTCAGAGTAACCATACCACCTTTGGGCCCTTAACCCCAATTGCTCCAGGGATGCTGGGTGATCCTACTCTATGATCCTCCTTGTATTTTACTTTGTACAGAAGTAAAAGATTAATAAATGTAATGATGCATTTGGCAGTAATTTTCAGACACAACAACTTGAACCTGATTCTCAGATGCCCTGTCTCCTTTCGCTTGTCTGTCTGCTCTTCACATGCCTGCATTGCACAGTTCATACATGCCAGTAAGCAGCCTTGGTCTCACCGGCACGCACGTGACTGCATGCTCTTTTATTGTAGGGCCTCGCCGAAGGACAGAACGCCCCATGGGAAACGGCGAAGAAGGACGAGAATCGCAACAAGAACAGATACGGGAACATCATTGCTTGTAAGTAGCTAAAAATGCACACACAGAGACACGGCCTTTTCAGGACTGGCTCTGGGTCAGAGACTGCAGTGAGGACAGCCCCTGGCGTGGGGGTGTCCGTCAAGAGCTCGCCAGCCATGCTGTTTCCCTCCAGACTTCATTCAAGTTTGTGGTATTATGTATGAATGACCTAAGTTAGACAGCGTTCCTCTGTGTTCCTCTGTGAATGACCTGAGTTGGACCAGATTTGTCTCTGCTCCTCTGTGAATGAGTGGAATTACACAGTGTTTCTCTTTGATCGTCTGTGAATGACCTGCATTCCTCTCTGTTCTCTGTGAATGACCAGAATTGCAGTTTTCCTCTGTGTTCCTCAGTCAAATACAAAGTGCTATGTCTTCCAACCTGATCTCATAACCAAACATGAAGGTTTTTCTATGTAGTGGAGCTAACCGTACGCTTGTTTATAAAGTCTGCTCCACACAGCCCCAGAGGAACTAACCCCGCCACTCCCCCGCCCCCCACACACAACATGATATCTCAGCATCTACTGAGGTGCTATTCGTCAGAACTGATGAGCTGTTCTAAATCCAAATGATTTACAGTTTAACTAAAAGTTGACCATGCAGAACATAAATAATGCACACATTACATATGAATCATGACATCAAGTAGTTTGTCATGATTGGGACATCAAACATATTCTAAGTACTGGGAAAAAAATCTTATATACCCAGGAAGGCACTCTGCATCCATCATTAGTACTAAGTGTTGTATCACGGCCTGACAGTGGTGTGCTGATAATATAAGTAACTTCAGTCTTGCAGGGATGCAAGAAATCTGATTTCTTCAGATTTTTTTGCGGCCAGCTGCTCCATTCTTGGACGTGTTATAGAGATTAGCCCCCCACTGCTCATTGGAGTGTGAAGGAAAGCCCTTTGTTCTACCTTCCCTTTGGGCTTTCAAGGGGAATTCCATGAAAAAATTATATATCGGATGGTCTGGGGAATGTAGTGATACAGCTTTTCCAAGAGTGTGTGAATCTGTGCGTGTGTGCATCCCGTGATGGACTGGCATCCTGTCCCAGGTGTCGCCCAGCCCTGCTGGCTGTGATAGGCTCCATTCCCCACCACAGCGCTGACCAGATTACGTGGTTAAATGATGGATGGGTGGATGGGTTATTATACTGTGAATTCCAAAGTGTATTTTGGGTTGGTGGAGTTCCCGACAGCCCACACAAAGCCCTGGTCTCTCCTCCCCTGAGGACTCGCACTTTCTCGCATTAGTGTTGATCTTTGAGCAGAAGACACGCACAGCCACGAGTACTTCCCCCTTTCTGTTTGCACGCACTTGTAGCATCGTGTCACTTGCTGGTGAAGTAGTTCAGCGTATGCAGATGGATGACCCCCATAGATCTCATCAGGTCTCTTTCATAGAGGGCTGACACTCCTTCTTTGTGTATCAGACCCAGCTTTTGAACTGTTTGAAGCATCAAATCACTTCAGTACTGTTGTTGCATTTATTATTATTTTGCAGTATTGCCATGGCTAGAGTGATATTGTAGTGTACATTGTGAAACTTTCTGGTCACAATTACAATTTAAATCGCAACTGCATTCTCCCTTTACATATGTCCTCTCTGAATTAGAACAGAGCAATACAAGTTTTTTATCTGGATAGCCCCGCACAGATTTTTGTCGGTAAAAAAACAAGCTTGATCCAATGGTACCTTTATTGACTTCTAAGGAACTGGCCTGTATCCCAGCCGCTGCTTGAGAGCACATACATCCAAATATGTAAATGCAGCTCAAAAGTGCATATATTAGGGGGTAAAAAGCACAGGTGAGATCAGAAGGTTACAGTAAGTGCAATGTACATAAAATAAATAATTTTATTGCATTGTATTAAATACAGTAACTTTCTCTGCTGAGCAGCTCAGACATGAATAAATAACTAGGTCAGACATGTCCAAAAGATTGCATATGGAGGAGGGTATCTGAATTCTACATCTCTGCATTTCTCTAGTTTCTCTAGTAGAAACTAGTTTCTTCTTCATGTCATAAATAGGACACCCATCATTCTCATCTTTGTTAGTGAAATGCTTAAAATTAAAATAAGAATGCAGATGTAAACCCTGTATAATAGACTAGAAATGATGTTTATTTATAAGGAAGCTTTTGACTGCCATTACTTTTTATGCTTTCCCACCCTCCAAAAAAGAAACAGTCAAAGAAGTTTTGACAGCCTTGTGCTACTTGAAAGCTCCTGTTACTAAATTTATTTTCAGGTGAGACATGGAGTTCAGTTTTTATCTTAGTAGGAATCATTTTCTCAATCATCCATCCATCCATCCATCTTCCAAGCATTTGTCCTGAACAGGGTCATTTTCTAACCCCTATAAGGTGTGTATATAACAGGTACTGAAATGGTAAAATTACTTAGGGGTCATTATAAATGCTATTTTTAAATCCCATGTACTGTATTGAGGGTGAAACCCAGGTTGTTCAACGTGGTGATCTGAAAGTTCAAAAATACATAACCCCTTTTCAGATCCACTGATGCACTGCTAATTCACATTTATTACCATCTTATTGTTCTTGCTGTAAAATTGATTTAACCATATTTTGTCTTTAAAGTCACAAGCTTGTTTTATTTGACTTGCTAACAAAAGTATAGCAATGTAAACTTCTAATTTGTTGCTGCTCCATTTGGCTTGACAAGCAAATGACACTGGGTTAGGACAACTGAATGGGAGCTTAATTTAGTTTTTAGACTTAACAAGCAAGGAATAAACATAGAATGTATTTCTTTCAGGTTCAGAATGAGGAAATAGATATTTGGTCTACAGATGATCCAACATGGTGTGGATGTGTGATCTCTATTGTGGAAACAGAATGCTCCTATGAGTGAAGGGCTGGTCCCATGACTGCCCCGCCCCTTAACATCCATGGAATGATTGTGCATCATTATTAAAATGTAGCAATACAGCTGTAATTACTGAATATTGTATACCCTTATATAGCATCTAATGGAATTGTTGCAGCAAAAGGTTTTGAATAATGACTTATTCTGAGGAGTTTCTTAAATTCAGCTAGGGTGATTTACAGCTTTTTCACCTTTTAAAATGATTTTTCATTGTAACACAAAGGGACCCGAATGCCTCGCATCTATACCCAAAGTCATTTCATGATGGTGATAAAAATGTAACTCTCAGATCTGTATCAGCAGAGTATCAGACAGCTTGTTCAGAGCAATTAGCAGAAATTTGTTTTCCACACAAGGTAACTGAAGATGGAGAATTCAGGGCTCATGATGACGGATGCTGGATAAACACCTGCCCTTCCCCATTCCTTTGAATTGTTCATCAGATTTTCTTTTAAAGAAATTCTGCAGCCTGTAACGTGACAATCCTTTAATGTGGATACCGGGCTGTGTCATTTTTATAAGCCAACTAGCCAACTGGGTGGGTTTGGTGGCACATACCTGGCAGTCAGTGCTTACGGACCGGCTTAATCGTATCACTCATCTAGGTGACTCGCTAAGTGTTATTAACAGTGACTCGCACCCTAGCCGCAGATCCAGTTTAATTACCTCTGGCAATTCATGTTTCAAAAAATAAATAAATAATAAAAATGGGAAAATGCTTTAGGATTAAGGACATCTGTCCCATTACGTTCCTTCAGTGTTTTTGCAGCCTGTGTAAACATAAAGTCTCCCATATGGTCATTTATAATTCATCAGACTCTGCTACCAAAATAAACAATAGATAGGACTGGGAAACATTTACATATCAGACGGAAAGGAAACAGTGTCTTCATAATCAAAGGTTTCACATCCCATCATAAAGGTTCTGCCTTCTTGTCTATGCAGTACTTTTAATGCCATATAGTGTTGTATACTTCAGAAATGTCTGCAAGAGTTAAGGAAGCCCTACATATGTTCCAAATGATGCACGTGATAAAGCACTTGGGGAATATGACAGAATCCCACCGCAGGAATCGTTTTTATTTAATTCCGGGGGGATGGCCAGAGATGGAAACACTCTGTACAGCTGGTTTCCGTGACAGAAGGAACATGCATCTGTGTGATCGCTGTCACGAGTGCACAGCTCTCTGCAGTCATTGTGTGGAATGATGTCATTTAAAGATGTTTATAGCTGTTGCCTTATTCGATTTGGAACAAAGGCCCTGCTAAAAATTCTTATTTCATGGATTGTTCATTCATTCCAAACATAATGATTAAGGTATGGAAATGTTCATGGTGTCCAGTTTCCTTGATGTTTCCAGAAGACCAATAATATAAAATATAATATTATAGAGCAGCGGGTTTCACTGTCGCTTTATACCTGAGAGGATTCAAGGCTGCGTGGTATGTTTGGAGTATACACATTTTTTTATAATTATTTTTTTTATTTTATTAAATATTACTTTCATTAATTGTGTTAAAATGTTCAAGTGATAATGCTTTTGTGTTGACATTGACTGAACCTTCGTTAAAATGTAAAATGCAGAAATTAATGTTACAGCATAACATCTTTGAGGGGACCTTCACAAAACTAGGAATCTCCCCTGTTAGCTGGAGGGCTGTTACTGATTCAGCATACATTTAGACATTGGCATCGGAATTAAGCCTGGATGGAAATAGCCCTCACTTCATGATGTTACTAGTGATGTGTTGATGAATGCACACATGGACACCAGCGCTGAATAGACATTTACACACAGTCTATGGACTGTCACTGACCGCCGACGATCCGAACAGGCTGACTTGCCATGTAGCCAGACGGCGAGGCCGTGGCAGGGTGTTAATGACTCGTAAATGCGCATTTTCTCTGTCATCAACCACATTTGACTGTTTGGCAGCTAATGCTAAAAGTGCCAAATGTTAGAGATGCTTCCATCCTGGCCGGCGTTCCTGAAGCCGTCCTTAATTGGATCGTGATTGGATCGTCCCCAGTCTAGGTCAGGGTGTCGTTGAGAGGTTGAGAGTGTTTGGAGGAGGAATGATAAATCATTTCCAGTAGGGCCCCACATTTGGGAAATGGATGACATACAGGGTGTTTCATTAGGGTGTTGTCCTTAATATTAAAACAGCTCTATAGATGTACAAACATACACAATCACTGCCTTTTCCATTTTGCATGAACTTGTAAAGACTTTTTTTTTTTGCCGATGCAGGAGCTCTGTGCAAGTTCCTTATATATTTTTTTACTGGAACATAATTCTTACCACGTACAGGAACAGAGATCTTCTGAGGATCTATTGAAGTCTTTCTGTTAAGAAATTCTGTTGTATTGACCAAGGCATGGGTATTAATATTCCCCAACCTCGCTCACTTCTTAGTATATATATATTTTTTTACCTTTCAGTTGACTGTGTGCTTGTATGTGCATGTAAACAGAAATATATTAAAATGTTATGCGGTAGTAAGTTAGGTTACACTGTATCATCAACCATTAAATAAAATTTTTTGATAGACAGTTGGACAGACAAGGGTTAAGGGTCAGAATTTAAATACCAGTTAGAACTTTGCATTTGTTTGTTATTTACTATCTGTATAATGAAAACATATAATAGCTGAGGCTGAACACTGAGCTGAGATATATGGCAGGAACAAAAAAGAGAGTCAACACGACCTAATCGAAATTAGGGAAGTGTAATGTTACCGAATTGCCTCGCTGGGGCTTCAGCAAGTAATTCAGCGGGGATCAGGACGGCGCTTGTCCAAACAAAGGCTCTGTGTCAGTAAATCTGGCCAGAGCAAACGGCCCCAGCACTGACGGAGACGGCTGTATCTCTCAGGCACACCTGAGGGTACCGCTTAATCTCAGAGTTGCGGAACAGGATTAAACCAGGGATGAACTACCAGCATGCACTGCACAAACAGCTCCAAGCACCATTCCCACATAAAATTCTTTTTTTTTCCCCCCGGTGGCAGCATTCCAGGGTTTAATAAGCTATTAAAGTTGAGTGCAGAGTTTAATAACGTATTAAATGCATGTAGCACACTTTGGCGAGCGGGGAGTCTGTCGTCAGCGCTCGGCTACTCTGTCCAAATCCGGGTGGGCCTCCGGCTTGTGCTTTTGACAGGGATGCCGGATGAAAGGTTTTTCTAGTTACCGTGGTAATTGGTAGGGCAGTGGCCTGCTCGAAAATATACACCTACGGAGACACAACATGCCGTGCCTATCTTGCACTTGTTCATGTTGTTTCCCAAAATATATGCATATGGCAGACAGGCAGCTCTTGACTGACTTAACTAATCTGTTCAATAAACCCTTACAAAAGTCAAATTTAACATGAGTCCGATTTACCTTCCCATACCATTGTAGACACTTTATAGAAATAACACCGAAGACACAAAGAGACTAGTAATTCATATTAAAGAACACATATAAATAAAGGAAAAGATAAAGTGCAAATTTAATTAGAAAGCTATTTTGCCTTTCTTTGTAGCTTTAGTGGTTCTGTAAAATCAGTTTTTAAGTCAGCTTTAAGTAAGTTCAGAATAATCTGAGTATGAGTCACAGTTGTAGCCCAATAGTCATGATCGAATCTGGACTGCGTGATCACCCCCCAGTTGGTGCTTTTTATTGTTGAAACCCCCCGGACACAGTGGACCATAGCTGTATTGCTGGTGGAATTTGACCCTCTGGGTAGAATGATTGGGGACCCCCGGTGTAGCTCCACGCCTCGCTAGGAGGTAGGAGGTTCAGTTGGAGGTGATCAGAGAGAGCTGTCAGGCATGGTGATGTAAAGGATGAGGCAAATTTACCTCTGGCACGTTCTACGCTGCCTCTAGTCCCCATTCGATTAAACACTAGCCGTGGACACTGATTAAGGGCACTAGGCGTGCTGAGTTCCCTCGATGTGGCCGTTCATAGTAATGTTTAATTACAGGGTGCCCTCTCTCCCTCGCATTTTCTTTCCATCTCTCTATCTCTCTTCCTCCCCTTCTTTCTCTCTCGGTTCCATTCTCTTTAAAGCAGAGGGGATAAATCCTGACCATAAACTGGGCTGTGAGTTTTTACACAGAGCCGGAATCTGCTAAGTGGCACTGGGGGGGCTTCAAAAGGGTTCAGGTCGCACAGATAACTGTTCCATTGCTTTCACCTCTTGGACCTGCCACCCTGGAGCTTGGTGGCCTCCAGGTAGCCCTTCACACCACCCCGCAGGGTCCCCGACACAAGCAATAGACACTGTATAAAATCTGTGCTCTGTCGAGATCAAAGTGGGGGCGCATCTGGAGTGCGGGCCGCATGTAATATTGATCCTTGTAAAAATCTTCTCATTACCTGGCCTCCTCTTTTTCTGTGGCCCAAACAACTTAATTATCAAGAAGCGCCAGCACACCACTGGGGTCTGCGGTCACATTGTTAATTGGTCGCGCTTTTGGAGAGCGTAGCTATCTCCCGGCATCGTTAATTTAAAATGATGCATTTGGTCTCGGTGTGATCTTCACACCCATATGTATTGTGGGTACACTGAGTCGCAAATGTGCTTTTAGTCCATTTCACGGTTGTATTATAATATATCAGAATTGGCATGGTTACGGCATGTGGAACATGACTGTTTGCTACAGAGACTGCTTCCTGTCTCATGTGGGTTTTTCATTGTGTCATTGTGAACCCTTTAATAAACAGGTCATGACCAATGAAATAAGTCACAGGTGGCGGAGATCAATTGTCATGTTATCACCAGTTTCCTGCCACATTTCTCTCCATAGTTTTTTTTCTCCCTTTTTTGTATATCAGGGTTTTTCCACTGGCTTTGCTGCTTTTAGGATTGTATAACTGACACTGTAAATGTGAGGCGTGTGTGATTCCATGGTGTCGGTCAAGGTCATATCTGATATGATACATCTCTCGTGTAATAATCAGACATCTGTAGCTGGCCAGGTAGGAGACCTAAAGTAAAAGCAGGAGCAGGATACAGGCAGTATCAGGATTCTCATGCACTCAGAGTTGGTCCCAGGATGCATGCAGTTCTGTAACCCCAGTGCCCGGGACAATAATGCACCCATCTGCCACCTTCCCCACGATGGGTAAATGTAACTTTAGACTGGCTCTTTGTGAATATTTGACCCCACAGACGACCACACTCGAGTACGACTACAACTGCTGGAGGGGGACCCTCACTCAGACTACATTAACGCCAACTACATCGATGTGAGTATGGGTTGGGGGGGTGGGGGTGGGCTGGGTACACTGAGCTGCTTCCGATGTGCTTTAGCCTCATGTGAGCACAGGTGCCATTCAGCGCAGCTCACATTACGTGGCGGCGGCCACAGCTGGCATGCCCCGTGACAGACAGTGGGACAGATGCATATGCATAATAGGGTCATTGAAGCAATTTTCACTAATAAAACAATTACCCCAGTGATTGTGCCAGAGTGGGTCTTGCTGAAAAATAGACTGCATTCATACCTTTCCACTGAAAAGTGTAATATATGATTATAAACTTTGATATGTGCATATATACATATGCATTATTTTGGTGTATGTATATGGACATATATGATGGCATACATGCCATTTCATATGAAATCAGTATTATTTGGATAAAGAATTATCAATGAAACCATAGAGGTCTCTTCTAAAATATTTATACAGCATGATGTGTTTTTTTGTCTTCGTAGGGTTATCATAGACCAAGACATTACATCGCAACACAAGGTAATTAAACAGAAACTGGATTTTTTAACCCACTGGGAAACTTTTTTTTTTAGCATATTTAAATGTATTTCACCTTCCTATTAATAAATAACATGTGACCCAGGTCTGCACCACTGAGCAGGACTCACGCTGCATGCATGGCTGCTCTTACAGGTCCAATGCAGGAGACTGTGAGAGACTTCTGGAGGATGATCTGGCAGGAGAATTCCGTCAGCATCGTCATGGTTACAAACCTGGTGGAAGTGGGCCGGGTACGTTTGCTTTATGAGATCTGAGACTTAGCAGTGATTATGTTAGCTCCCAGGGACTTCTGTCAAACAGCACTGAGCTTCGGCTTTTTTTATTCTTGAAGCTTTGACTCTTCAACTAGATTTAAATGTCATATTTACGCGAGTTTGAAGTGCTATTCCGAATATTTGTTTAGTGTTTTGTACAGTATTAGTACAGAATACCAGCTGATCTCCTTAAATCAATCTTCACCGGGCCTAGCCAAATCAGCATGGATGTAGTTCTGTTTGTTTTCTGTGTAGATTGGGGTATTTTTTGTTAAGTATGACTAATTACCCATCGTTTAATTATTTTTTCATTACGATGTCTACAAACATTATAAAGACAAATGCTCTTGCAAGTTTTTCACTATGTGGATGTAAAATAAACACTCACAGCTGTGCTGTCAGGCACTTTTGTTGGTACAGATTCTGAAGAAATCCGTAACTTTGGGGATAGTTATGGAAAAATCGCATTGTACCACCCAGTAACATTTGTCGAGTTGACATACTTGTTGCCCGACGTGCATGTCGCCCAAATCTAAAAATATAACATTTTGCTTTACTATTGTAATGAAGTTAACGTTCACCTAAATTTTAAGCTTTTGTGATACAACTTAATGGTATGTGAAAGTCATAAAAAAAAATTATCCATTCCAATTATCCAAAATGTATCCAAAAGTTATCCATTCGAGGGTGATGGTGATGGGGAGCCATCACAGGGCACACAAACACAATGGGGCAGTTTGGAGATGACAATTCACTTATTCACGTGTTTCTGGAGAAACACATGAATTCGGAGTGAACTCGCAGAGTCAGGTGCAGAGCTCACTACTCACCATTTTGCTGTTCAAATATGGTAAAAGCACAAATCTTTATTTACTAAGTATGTTGATTTTGCTGAATGTTACAACTCTACTGTGAATTTGGCTATGTAACCTTGTGATTGGCTATTTACCCCTCCCCAGGTGAAGTGTGTCCGGTACTGGCCTGATGAAACTGAAGTGTATGGGGACATCAAGGTCACTCTGATCGAGACAGAGCCCCTGGCGGAGTATGTCATTCGCACCTTTACTGTTCAGAAGGTAAGCTACCAGCCAGGGTTTTCCACCTTGTTATAATTACTGTAACCAACCCGAGGGATGTTTTTAAATGCTTAAATTGGTTTTAGCTGTCGCAGGAGTGCCATTTAGGTAGCTTAACTGTTTCGATATGGCTTAAATCCCTGAAGCACATCAGACTTGCGGTATTAACAGTTTCACCAATGCAAGGTGCAGCATTTATTTGTGTACCACTGTACAATGTTTCTAGTTTCTTTGCAAGGTGCAGCGTTTATTTGTGTATGTGGATGTGTACCACTGTACAATGTTTCTAGTTTTTTGGCTTTTGCCACTTAAGAATTTTAAAGTCTACATGTTTTATGACAGTATAGAAGATAATAGTTTGAAGTGTTTGGCATCTAGGTTGGAGATTTCCTGGGACCTCTGATTGGTCCACATGCAACGAAATTGTTATTCTTTTTTTTTTAAAGGAGGACAATCTAACATCATCCCTGCTTGTCTATTTGCATATAAAACTCCTTTAAGCCAAATCTGTGTGTCAAGTGCTTTTGGTAAAGCCATTTTTTCATCAGAAGGGAAAACTGGTCTGAACTGGCCTATCTTGGGAGAATTAAACCAGAACTGGCGGCCAGAGAGGCATAGCTGCTTTTCCCCGTTTGTGAGGTTTCCACTCTCTTTGGTGTGTCAGCAGTTCCTGGGCCACACGCTGACTCAAGCTTGGGCCATCTTTTTGCCGTGTTTATGGGCCTTGTGGGTTTTATAACTGCTGACAGACATAATCTCAGTATACATGTGCTGTGCTGAGAGGAAGGTTTTTCAAAATATATGGTATTAATGGAATTTCTGTATTCCTATTATTGACTGGAAGATCTGACTCAAATTACCACTTTAATAGATCTGATTACAGAAGTGGCTCACATAATTTTCCATGACAAAGACAGTGAATGTTGGATCAATGTGTTCAATAAACACTTGACAAGGTACATTTTTTGTGGGTTATCTATTTAATCAAGCTTACTCATTATTATGACCTAGATGAACATTATATTGCTATCAAATTGTATATTATGACTTTGATGTAGACTATATAGGAAGACAATACAGGAATATAAATAACTCTACAGGCTTACACATAAAACTTTTTTAGGTTTTAAGGACTCTAAGCTCTTATATACATATGTTTCCCTGGCTAGAGATACTGTACCTGCAACCTTGGCCTCAAAGATGTCAACCTGCTCTTGAATAATTATAAGAATTCATAAATAAGTGATGATTTTGGATCAGACTGCCTATATTTATGATGTAAGTGGTCATGTGACATACTCATATAGCCACAGCTAGTACTAAGAACAACAGGATTCAGTAAATAAAGAGTAAATAGATGCTTAAACATGCAATAGCACAGTGAAGATGAGTAACACTTGGACATGTTACTGATTACGTAAAGTGAAGACTAGGCCTTATGACATAGAACAGGGGTGGCCAATCTTATCCATAAAGGGCCAGTGTGTATGCAGGTTTTTAGGATAGCCTTTAGGCCAGCTGTTCAAACTCCGGTTTGAGGACTCTTCAGCCAATCAGTCCTCTAATTAGCGATCTAATATGGGAGTTGCAGCAAAAATCTGCATCCACAACGGTCCTTTCTGAATAGAATTGGCCGCCCCTGATGTAGAATATGTAGCTGTTACTCAGAGGTTGTTAATTCAGTTCATTTTTGGGGTCCTACAAAATTTCTCTTGGTCTAAGAGTCTAAGATGTGTGGCATGGTCATTTTTGGTGGCACCACCCCATACCCCCCTTTCTTTCAGAAGGGTCACCACGAGATCCGAGAGATACGCCAATTCCATTTCACCAGTTGGCCAGACCACGGTGTTCCCTGCTATGCCACGGGCCTCCTGGGCTTTGTCCGGCAGGTTAAGTTCCTGAACCCTCCTGATGCCGGCCCCATTGTGGTCCACTGCAGGTACTGGGACTACAGACCAATCACACATGCAGTCCAGCATCCAACAGATGCAGCTTGAGGAGGTTGTTTTATGATCGTACACTGAATGCTCTTTGAGAGCGATTGCTTTCTGTATTCTTTATCGGTATATCCTCTCCTGTCTGTTTCCACCATGTGTTGACACACTTTCCTTAGCCGGAATTATGACTTCAGGGGAGCCGTATGTATAACCTCATGTCTAATGCTTTCTTTTACTGTTGAAATTTTATAGTCTGAATTGCGTGAATTTGTATTGCCGTAAAACACAATTTTTTAATTGCACCATCAGATGGTTGCAGTAATGTTGTGTTTATCATTCTGGTTTGTGTTTCAGCTGAGGGGAATATCAAGTGCATAGAAAGTTCTAGAACCTTTTGTTTTGCTTCCAAAATGTCTGTCACTTGCATCCATCAAAATAATGCTTGCTGGGGTACTAAAGAACTAACCTTTGCAGGGGCAGCACTTAAACAACTCACACAGATAAACAAGTACATTATTTTGAAAGTTCCACATGGTGTTGAAGTGGAGTTGGTGGTGGTGGTGGTGGGGGGGGGGGGGGTGAGGGGGGGGGGGAGGGGGGGGGGGGGGGAGGGGAGGTGGGGGTGGGGGGGGCCCCCCCAGA
>JAODKM010000118.1:810122-827673 GCA_026780845.1 Petrocephalus sullivani | reverse complement strand
TGTCTTTCTCCCTGTCTGTCTCCCTCTGTCTCCCTGTCTGTCTACCTGTCTGTCTCCCTGTTAGTGAAGCCTCCATCGCCCGGCCTGTCTCCACACCTATCTCCCTGACCCCTGACCCCCCCATCGCCCGGCCTGTCTCCACACCGCTCTCCCTGACCCGCGCTGACAGGTGGAATTTGCCGGCCACCGGGCTGGCGGTGGTGTGAAGAAGCACAGCAGCATCTGCTGTGCAGTGCCTGAGATTGGCATGGAGCGGGCTGGTATGTGCCCACGCCACTGTCAACTTGAGCCAAGAAACATGGCTCCCATCTGACCTTCGGGTTCCTTCATTTTATTTAAAATTTACCTTTCACCACGGCCGTGTGTGGAGTTCGCATGTTCTCCCCATGTCATTGTGGAGTTTGCTTCAGGTACTCTGCTTTTCCCCCACAGTCCAAAAACATGCTGAGGTTAATTGGAGTTACCAAACCGTCTAGAGGTGTGTGTGAGTGTGCCCTGAGATGGGATGGCGCCCCATCCTGGGTTGTTCTGGGCTTCACGCTTATAGCTTCCAGGACCCCCCATCACCCTGATTAGGACAATGAAAATGTATGGATGGATGTCTTGGCATAAAGTCATGTTTGGGGGTGAGAGTTGGGTTATTTATTTCCCTGGTGCTGACACTGGTAGTGGCGATGGTCTCCCTGCAGCCCCAGGACGGGTACCGCCTGGTGCAGCACTTCCAGTTCATCGGCTGGCCGGCGTACCGCGACACCCCGCTGTCCAAGCGCTCCATCCTGCAGCTGGTGCGACGTCTCGCCAAGTGGCAGGAGCAGTACGACGGGGGCGACGGCCGAACCGTGGTGCACTGCCTGTGAGTCCCACACTGTGGCGCTCTCGAGTAACCTGCTGCCACATCGCACACTTACAGCCATCCAGGGTGTCCCCCGCCCTTCCCAGTGGGATAACAGGCCCACAGTGACACAGTACTGTATAAGTGGCTATGGAAAATGGATGGACAGCACACGTGTTTCCATATGTGTGCCCGTACACACTAACTGCAATAATTGCAACATTCACAATGCATCATATCCATCATGCTGTAGCACTCATATTTAGATTAGATTCGATGAACTTTATTGATAACGGGGGAATATTCTTGAATAATCAGCACAGGGTTAAAAGTGTTGTTGTCGCTTGTTGGTATAGTAACAGCAATCAAGGGTAACGTGTCACATTAATAATATTTCATTTTAGGGGAAAGTATACTATCATAATATGTATTCAAAAGTCATAAAAGCAAATGACTAGTTGCACATGAACAAAGCTTTATAGTGCGTTAACTTTTAATTCCAATTTGAAGTGCACGTTCCGAAGCAGTACGGTTATTTAAGAATTATTGAAGATAGTCACAGATATTAAAATACATATATGATAAAAGGGATGCAAGGTTAACGGTTTGATTCCCACCCCCAGCTTTGTGTGGGCATGTGAGTGTCCCCTAAAATGGACTGAAATCCTGTCCATAGTTTCCCCTGTCTCATGATCTGCGCTTTGGGAGAGGGGCTGCAGGGTGAAATAGATAAGGAAGTTATGGAAACCGGAGCTCACTAGATTTTTTCTTACTCAAAAATGTTCTGAGGGCAGAACGAAAAATGATTGATTAAGAGAGATAGCCAATCATTTTGTGGAGGAGGTTTGTCCAAGCAACTAGAGGAGGCGGGACCAATACATCTGCTTGGTTGGTCTGACATCTGACACAAGATCTGATTGGTTATCCCTCTGAACCAATCATTTTTCATTCTGCCCTCAGAAAATTTTCGTGTAAGTAAAATTCTTATGAGCAAGACCGGATGGATGGATGGATGGATGGATGGATGGGTATCTATCTAAATGCAGTCATAGAAATTTGTATATTTCTTCTTATATGTCATGTCCAGTGATAAAGTGAGAATTCCACCAATGAATTAAAGTAGTTTTACAGTCTTTCACTTGATGCTGCCAATGAAGGGTTAAGTTCCCCACTGTCGCCTCAACCCGCCAGAGCAGCACGAGAAATGTCAATTTAACGATCCCTTCGCTTGCTTTCACAAACAGAGACAGCTGCCATTCTCTCAGCATACCCTTGATTAATATTTCATTTCAGCTCTGACTTAAATAGTTTCATTTACACTATTACGCGGATGGGGTAGCACTCTGCATCACTATTTATTAGCTAGACATGTCATTATAGACTTGGAGAATGCCCACAAGAAGGTCATAAGCTGAATTAGTGCACTGAACAACAGTAAAAAACAAGCTTTATCAAAATATGTCAAGGAGGCCTGCATGTAAGGATTAGACTGGGGTGCAAAACCATCTTAAAAGCATATCCTGTATGCCCTAGTGTGTGTGTGCTGTTGGGACGTGGTTGACCGTGGCATACACTCCCTCACACGCATCGAGCTGGAATAAACAAAGCAGAAAATGAGGGGAGGCCATGGCCACCCTGTCTGATTCGGGAAACAGCGTGGCCCGTGAGGACACGCCCAGTTAGTCTTGTTTGCCCTAAAGGCAGGGAAAGTAAATAAGTAAATAGGATCAGCCCCCACCCCCATTAGCGGCGGCCTGGTGGTGCAGCTCCAATTAGGACGCCATGGATTCCACATTCCGCCCCTGTGTTTATTTTCCACATGATAGTCACATCATGCCCCCCCCCTACTCCCCCCGTATCAGAAGATGATGTCTAGAGGACTGCCTAAGTCACTTAATACCCCCCCCCCCGCGAAGCCAGTTCCCAGGTTGCGGTTTCTTGATAGGGCCATGTACATCAAGCGCTGAATCAGAACATGTGACCTACGCTCTTGTCTGGAATAGATTTCGCTGTGAAACAGCTGGAATGGCAGCCTTGATGTTTAATTGCAGCTTTTTGGGCTTATATGTTACTACCGTGAACATATTTGCATAGCAGACAGAGCCCAGGGATTAAAAATGAAGTCTTAGCATGGTATTGATGAGGATTTAATGAAAGCACGTGAGCTTGTCATTTCCCGCCTGTGCCGTGTGGGCCACCACACATCAAAGTGAGCCTGCTTCCTTTATATTCATCTCATATTGCTGTTTTTTCAGACTTTGAAACCCCTGTAAATCAGCAGTTTAATTTTTTTCATGCAAGTAAAAGATAATCTCACATTTCTTGGTCACTCTCTGGTACTGGCTACACAACTGGAACTATGAAATAATAGCTTATTCCCCTTCTTTTTCTCACAAATTAAAAATAAGATGTTTGTAGTACAGAAGTTACTACATTTACTGTGTACTCCTTCAGATTTTTCGGATTTTGATCTCTCGATCCTGAAAAAGCAACAATAGATCTTTGCAGAATCATGGGAAATCTCAGATTAACTTCGCTTCAAACTTCTCAGGACATCATGAGGCTATTAGACGATCTCAAGCTTTTTACTGTTTCATACTGTCTAATTTTCGGTATTATAGAATTTAGTCTTACATCTATTTCTCATGTGAATCACTGATCTTTGTGTTTATTTGTGCCATTTATTGCTCCACTGAGTCATGATTGGGTGAAAGGAGCTTGGGGGAGGGGTCTCAGGAGTAGGGGTTTGTGTAAGGTGTGTGTGTAATTCCATTAGGTTCTTCTGTCCTTTGTTGCCCTCCAAGGTATAAGTTGTCATGTTGTTGCCACTTATCCCCATTAACCAGACTGTGACCTAGTTACAAGTTGTGAAACAGAAGTAACATTTAGCTGGGTTTGTTTTATGTGACTCCTGGCCGAGGTGCCTGTTTTTACTCTTTCAATTTAGTCGTCTTGATCTGCTCCCTGTCTACACGCCATTATTCCTTAAAAAAAAAAAGACACACCCCCCAGCCCCCATAAGCATATCCATATCCAGCCTGATCCTTTTCTTATGTGTTTCTGTTTACTGTTGAGATTGGAGCATCTCTGGTAAAAAATAATTATTCTAATAAATGTTCCTTTGGGAGTTCTGGAGCTTTCTGAACCCTCTCAGATACCTTCTTCTCAGTGCTGGGCTTCTGCTCGGTGGCACGCAGATCATTACGGGCTCGTCGTCAGCTGTCTGCACTGCCAGGCTGAATTACATCGATTCTGGGTTCTGCTCTCCTGGCTGGTTTAATAGTTGGACCGGAATCCAGAATATCCGCCCTTTTAGCATTATCTGCATTCATAGATAGATAGATAGATAGAGATACTTTATTTATCCAGAAGGAAATTTAGGGCCCTAAATAATGCATCCTGGCAACATCTTGCGATTTTACAATAACTTTTCCCACGATATAGCAGATCTCTAGATCTGACTTTAATAGAATGTTTCCTAACCCTTTCTTCAGGGGCCCCCAGACAGTCCATGTTTCTGCTGGTCTGTTTGGTTGGGAGCTGTTAGGGAGCAAAAACGTAGTCTCGTCTGGGGGTCCTCGAGGAATGGGTCGGGAAATACTGCTTTAGTACACTTTAATATCTCTTGATCTATCCATTTTCACTAAATGGAAATTCATTTAGGTTTCAGTCCTGTGCACATTTTATGTTAAGAGCTAAAAATCCGACAGCGAAACATGCATTTATGTGCTTTTAAAGGTATAATAATCTCTCTGATATCTAAGCTAAGTGTGAGTGACACAACACCTTTCTGGCAGACACCGGTAGGCCCCACATGATTTGATGCAGTGATGCCGCAGTCTGACACCGGGTCCCGTTTTGCTCGTGTCATCGCAGCACCGGTGGCGGCCGCAGCGGCACCTTCTGCGCCATCTGCAGCATCAGCGAGATGATCCAGCAGCAGAACATCGTGGATGTGTTCCATACGGTCAAGACGCTGAGGAACAATAAGTCCAACATGGTGGAGACCATGGTAGGTGGAGACCACCTTCTCCTTGAGGGTCCCCCCAAAAAGCCTGGTAACCCTGGTCTTTAGCACCGCCTTGTCCAGTGGCTTTGTGCTCGGCTTGAGCTAACTGACAGCCTCAAGCTATTTTTTTAGGGAAAACTTTTGCCTTCAATTGATATTTATCTAATGCCTCTGAAAGCCACGTGAGAAAACATCCATTGTGCAGATAATTACTATGGTGTTGTTGGCCAGGGGATGATAAAAAAGCCTCCCAGGCCAGTGGTACAGTAAAGATAATGTTGTTCATTAATTAGCGTAATTGTTTGTTTTGTGCTATTAAGTATTAATTTTTATTTTCAGTACTTGCTAGTCAGTTTTATTATCGGCATTGCTAGTTAATATGCATTGTGATTTAGGAAGCAATATTGTAGATATTGTAATATTATATAGATATAATATTATAGAGAATGGAATTCTCCAACTTGCCTGTAGTATGTGATTGTGCATGTGACAGTTTGCATGTCAGTGGCATCCTGTTCAGGATATCCCCACTCTAGTGCCCTTTGCTGCCTGGATTGGTTACAACCCCCACCCCCCCGAAGCCCTCCCACTCATGACCCTGACCTGGAGAAGCAGCTGCAAATTGAGTACATGAGTAGATGAAATGATGAATGGTATTGCATGTGTTGTTTGATTTTATTGTGAAAATTTAATAACTTTGCTGAATACACAAAGAATAAATACAGAAAATTCGGGATGTGTGTGGCCGATGTTCAAGACTCTGCCGGGTCACAGTGTAATAGAACCGCAGTTCAGCCCTCAATTCTTTTGCGTGGCATTTAACTGGCTTCACTCTCGTTAGTGAATAATTTTTGCTGTGTGTAATAAAACGATTGGTCAAACCTGCCAGCAGCAAACCACCCAAACGAATGAAGTGTACAGTCAATCCATTATGGTTCGCCACACCATCTAGTGGCGCTACTGAACGATGCTGCGAAGGAGCAGCTGATGCAACACAGAAGATGACGCATCCATGGTCTCTAGGTCGTAAGGCTTCATTAGCACCATCTGCAGATGTTCAGTTCAGGTTGCGTTCTCTCCTTGACACCATGTGGGTGAAATGTGTTACCGTGCAATATTGCAGAGTACGTCAGTGCAAGCTGTGTACCTGACTCAGTTTTCACTGTTTGGGAGGAAAAATTAATATTAACCTTGAAAAATGCAAGCCAGAAGTAGTGTATAACTGGGAATTTGGTTCCTTTTCAGGAGCAGTACAAGTTCTGCTATGAAGTTGCCCTGGAGAGCCTTAGCTCCTTCTGAGGGGTCCAGTGGAGGGAGCAGATGTGCCATTACCCCCACCTTGCAGACCCATGGCAGAGACTTCGCCAGTGTGTTTGTGGCAGAGAGCCGTGAAAGTCCACATGCGAGGAACCCTCCTGCTGACAGGGGCTTTTTGTGCGCTGGACCCCCACCCCCCTCCCCTTGCCCCTTGGTCACTGTAAACACAAAGACATCGTGTTAATACGTTGCTTACCCCCCATCCTCCTTCAGTGTCCAGAGTCGACTTGTGCATCCTGGGCTGTAATGTGATATTGTACAGTAACTTTCTTTATAGGGCTGTCAAAATTGACGCGTAATCAGATTAATCACAACGCTGGATTAATCCGCGTTAACGCGTCAATTTTGACAGCCCTATTTCTTTATTGATATTTGACTTGAATGTTATGCCCCTCCCACCAGTGTAAAAAGAAAAAAACACAATAGTACGACATGCTGAATCCGTGGCAATGTCAGCTAAAAAACCAAGATAAAAGCACACCTTCCGTGTGTTTCTGCATCTTCTCGAGCCTGACAGCAGGTAATCCCTGCTGAGTCAGCACCCCATGGTCACAGATATCACTTTTGTATATCCTCGGGCTCGATGGTTCAGGCACTAGGGGTTGGAATACACACACATGTATGCACATTGTACAGGAAGAAGTTGTTTGTAAACGTTTGGGTGTTCAGCATTGGCTATTGGCCGGTTTAATTGCTCATTTTCTTTTTTTTCTGAACCCTGTTGCCTCCACGGCCTCCTGCACTAGACAGACAATCAGACCTGTAGGTACCCAGTGCGGGTGTGGTTTTTTTCCCTGGTGCGAGGAGTGATGGCACGAAGGGCGTCTCGTTGATGCTGTGGAAAGACGCCGCGACGGCCCCGCCCACTGCCCCCTTCTCCCACACTGTTCTGGTGTTTTCTTTGTGGTTCCCGTGTTTTGTAATTTGCACTTTATTTTTGAGATGCCTCTTTGTTACCTCAGTATTTGTGCACGTTTGTGGCGTCCTCCTTTCCGTTCGCTATATTTGATAGTGCCACACTGACATTACTGGGCCTGTGCGAATTGCTACAAAGAACGTACTGGATGACATGCCCAAGGCTTTCGAAGGAGCCAGTAAGATCTGTGTCCAAACCCTAAACGCACACAGACTTCCTCAGACGCAGCAGTGACGTCGGCTTTGTCTTATAAGCTTTTTAATCACCTAAACTGAAATAAAATCAAATCCGAGCGTCTGCTATTCCAGCGAAGAAGTTGTTCTTGGGGGGAAAATAATTTGTTTACATTTGCTTTTTTTTTTTTGCAAATTTTTCATCCCTGTATTTGTACATTTTTATTTGTCTTATACTAGCAATGTGATATTTAGATTTGGTGATTGAAATGCCATGGTTGCTTTGTTGTTTGAAATGTCGTAACACTAATAAAGGGACCAAAATATTTAACATTATGATAGCAGTTCTGTGGTTTTACTCTCTCAACCAGGGTGTGACATGAACACTAAGTATTAGGGCTGAACAATTTTAAGAGAATATCGAATTGCGATTTATCTGACAGATATTGCGATTGCGATTTGATTTGCAATTTTTTTTGCAAAACTCAATATTCACTATATCGCTATAAAAAACTGTAATTGAGCACAACCATACAGTGAAATCTGAATTATGCTATACATTTATCCAAAGTTAAGAATGGAAATATATGAAGTGAATCCAAAATGTATTTATTCTAATTAAAATGATATAGAACATACACATAATAAACCATAGAACAATTCTCTAGCAACCCAAACATGGTAAAGTGATTGTATTTTTACATGCACATATTAAGAAATCGACCGATTTTTACCCTTAGTACAGTAAAGTGCTTCCGGAAAGTCCCACATACACAAGGGTCAAAGTAAGAGAACAATGACGCATAAAACTGCTATCACAAAAGGCCGTGACTGTGTTAAGTTAAAGTAATGAAAATAAAACAAGTAATAAATAAGTAATAAATAAGTAATAGCTAATGCTGCTTGGACCCCTAATAATAGGACCTTTCTGTGAACAATGTCTGACCATTACATAGGTAATTCACTTACGGCTCAGCAGAAGAACCAATATTTTTCTGCACTGCGAATGTAACATTTTCCTTGGGTTTCACTTGTCTGTTGCTTGTTGGCATATATGCGGTCACTTTGGGCCACTTCTGATTGGTGAGCATGACTGGCACGCCAGGACTATGGCACTTCTGATTGGTGAGACTGACTGTCACACAAGGAGGACGGAATGAACTTGCAAAACTATTCTCACGACAGTTTTAAACCCTGGGTCAGGTGTGTATAAGGAAAGATAATGCATATCCTAAATCGCAGTCTTTGCGATTTGCTAATTGCATTGTTTAAAATCGCAATTTCGATTTGAAATCGATTAATCTTTCAGCCCTACTAAGTATATTGTTTTAAAAGGGCTATTCTAAATACAATAAAGGAAATCTATTGCTGCATTCATGCGTGGTTAGATTGACAGTTGTAATATTCTGCGGGCTCCATGGCAGTGGTTGATGGGGAGAAATAGACAAGTGTCATTATCGAACGTGATTGATTCGTAAATCCGGGATGTGACTTGATTGCGAATATGAGGTTGTCACACACAGCAAAGTGTTTACTCTAATTGTCCTTTTTTTCTTCTGGCATCGCAGTGCACCAACGGATTTGTTTAAACTAAAGATCATCCCTCTGGCTTTTCCTGGCATTTGACTAGGCTTGACTCAAAGGAGCATTAATCTTGATGTTGAATGTCAAGACTAGCTAGTAGCTTATTTGGGAAAATGTTGTTACAGCCGAATGCATTGAAAGCAGACTTAGTGTTCAAATTGTTTAAAAATGAATTAGGTGGCTCTTTAAAAACGTCAAAAGTTTTAGAGGTAGTTGGGCAGCTCAGTGGTTAGCATTGCTGCCATGATTGTTGGTTTGCATCCCACCAGGTTTCTCATGCCATTGAGGGGGCTTGTGGCCTGTGCTTCCTTGGATAGGCTCCAGGTCCCCCATGACTCTCAGTAGGATAAGCAATTGGAAGATGGGTAAAAAAAAAACTAATATAGGCTGAACATTAAGAATACCTCAGCTTTCACAGGGAAATTTAAATGAATCCAAATTTTGATTCCTATCTTCTTGACATACACTGCTTCACAATGCTGCCTGACTTTCCCTATCAATTGGTGGCTCCTCCAGTCTGAATGTGGTTCGTTCAGGTTAATCACATGGCAGTGGTTCTACAGTTCCTGAACACTTCACCATGTCACTGTTCTCCTCCTTCATTTTGATGTACACAGAGCTCAACCCCATGATTTGTGTTCTGGCACCAAACTGGTTCCAATCAAAACTGTCGGCCGAAAGTCACAAAACAAATTGCAGCTGGTGGAGAGCCATCCTGTAAACAAACACCATAAATAAAGAACAAAGCATGGTTTGTACACAACATCTGATGCAGAGCGATGAAACCTGATTGGCATGTGTACACCTCCACTGGGCCATTCGTTTTCACTCTTTTTTGGGGTTTGAGGCCCATGTGGGTGAAGACTGTGCTCTTCAGTCATGCATACGTCAAGTCTTTTTCTTCAATGTTTGTTCACTAAACCTCAACAAAGATAAACAGTCAATTCTGAATAGCTGGCTCCTTTACTCAGTACCTTTCATTCCCTTCCCACAATTTTCAATAAGCTTAGCAACAATTAAGTTAGTCAGACTGGTAGAGGTTAACAATAGGGTCTCAACACCTGAAGGATGCTGAACCAAGACCCAGGAGAGGTTGTGCTGTAGAATATTTTTAGAAACTTTCACAACCTGAATTAATTCAGTAAAATATACTGCATGATAAATGGGTAAAAATAAATAAAAACAGTCTATATCGTGATTCCAAATGTCCATACCCTACAGTACTGTAAAAATAAATGTAAAAAAAAACATGCATCAAATTTGTTGACCAATATTGATCACAAGTTGCTTGAATTGAATTGTCATGCAGGCATATGTGTGTGTGTGTGTGGGGGGGGGGATTCCTCCATTACATCATTATCAAAACCTCCAGAGAACATCACTAATGTTTTATCGCCACCAGCTCTGACAGTCACAGTATGCCCATCATGCAGCGATGATTACAGGCTTCATAAAGACATCATTATTGTCCTTAGACAAAAAGACAATGGCTTATTTAATCCCAGGAAGCATAAAAAGAACACTGAGATGTGCCAATACTGGAGAAGGACTGCACTGCAGAGTTGATGAAGATTGGTGATGGTGAGAGGCCATAGAATATTAATGAGTTTAATTGGTAACTGGGCCCCACGCAGTTTCCTGTTCTTCTGAGTCTCTGACAAGTCTCTCTGCTCCGTGATTTCATACTGAATGTGCTGAGAAGTGCAAAGTATAAGGATAGATACCTTCCTGCAAAAGCTCTTTGACAAGGGTTTCTCCCTGTGTAAGTTACCCTGTGTGCCCAGCAAAAAAAGGTGCCAATGATGTCATGAAAAGATTCTAAATCAGGGATGAGAGGAATAAGGCTTGGAGATCTGTGCTGGTTAAAGGTATTAGCCACAGTTGATTACCAGCCGTTTAACCTCCTTGGTCCTGTTTGTGTTGTTGGTTCTCAATGGGTTGTGACGGGCAGGTCTTGGTATTCTGACCCCCTGTGGATTGTCTGTTCCTCCTATTACTGGCATAAACCACAGAACAAATATCTTTCTGACCTCTGACTTCCAGCACTTGCAATATTGATAAGGACGTGGGCTTGGAATCCTCAGTTCTCTCTTCATGGACACTTGTCAGAAAATAAACTGAGTACGCAAAAATTGGTTTTATTATCATAAGATCCGACAAGACACAGACACCAGACACCCCGAAACTGACCATCTTGCCCTTTCTGCCAGATTTTCTGTCTAATGATCCTACAGCCAGCTGGATAGGATGCCACAGAAACAAGAAGCCATTGATTCAATGGAAGGTTCCAGAACTAGGCTTGCTGGAGAAGGACTTGAAAGCTGATAGGGAGTTTAACCTGGAAGAAGCCAAATTCAAGGCATGGCACTAAAAGACAAAGACAAACCAATTTCAAGACTATAATTAATGGCATGAATCAAATAAGGTGAAGTGCTCTGGGACCAATAAGCCCAAGTTAGCCACTCAGTACATATTAACTCTGAGACATCTGGGTTTCATTAAATCTCAGGTAAAACTGAGTTAAAAGTACTTAACCTGATTTTTTTTCTCAAAGAAAACTCACATTTCGTATTCTAAAGACCATCCACAGTTAACGCGATGTGTAATTCTTTTATTTTTTAATACAAGAAGCATAAAAAATTTAATGCTGTGCAAAGTATCATAAACGCTAGGCTGTACAGCCATAATTCTGAAAAGAAAAAAAAAAAACAGTCATCGGTACAGAATATGAATAAGTTAACTCAAATTTTATGACCCCTGGGTTTAAACATAATGGACTTCAAGAAATGTGACGGCAAATGCATTTACATTGGGTGAAATATGGCAGCTGGCCATGATGACCTCACCGTTTTACGAGGCCTGCAGTCCCTTTCAAAACCCGCATTAAAAACAATAAAAGTATACAGCCCACTTTATCCCACTTACCACCCGGTTTATGGCCAAGAGATTTTGATTGCCAAGCACATATTTTGCGGTCCAATTTAATCTGAAACCTAGACTGTTGTCCATAAAATCCCCGACAGGGACAGGCTTGTAATTACATCTTCAACCTCTTTCTCTCTGATTCACAGATCCCGCGGGGGCAGCGATCGGAGTGGGCGGCCGGCTTTCACAGAGGCCCAGTGGAGAAGATCGAGTTCCTGATTGATGAGAATTTCAGAAGAAAAGATAATTAGTGTGCCACCTCTTTTGGAATCAGAAAATAAGTGAAGAGAGAACAATTCTGCTCCAGTTCTTGGGTTTCTCCTGCTCGCACACTAACACCGGCGCTACACCATTTGTTTATCTAATCAAATCAACTGATATCACAGCTGATTGCCACTCCAGCTGCAACATCAGGAGAGGAGAGAATCTTCGCTCCAAGATGCGCAGACACGAGTTCATGAATGTATCAAGGTTATACTTTGGTCCACGGAGCTGTTGAGGCAGACATGGTTTCTGCATCTGGTTGGGGCTGATGCCTCTGATGGCCTTGTTACCATTGCTAAATAAGATTATCTATGCTGCCACATTAGAGTGTAATGTTACTATTGTTTACAAGTTGTGCCTACTTAACACAATCACTTGCAATGGTCGTTTGGCAACTAAACACTTGCTGTATGCTTTGCCAGAATGAACAGAACTTACACAATGAAATAAATTGTATAACAAAGGCTTTGTTCTGTGCCTGATGCTGATGAGTAATCTTTGGATGGAAATGTTGATTAACCACATTCTCAAAGCAGTGTAATAGCCTGAATTTCCATGGTTTCTATGCAATTTAATGACACAGCATAACCCCATTATCCTGCAAAATTTTGGATAAATTAAAGTTTACTTATTTGTAAGTTTACTTACAAACCAGCTGAACTGAATTGTATTCAAGTAAGGAACCCAGTGCACATAGCAGCTACATCGGTCTGACAGCTGAAATTCAATACGAAAGATGTCACAAAGCCATCCTTATGAGCAGGGATAGAAGTAACTGGTATGCAACTATGCATACACAACTGGAACCAGAGGCAATTTCTTGCCTTAACAGCCCAAACATATGGTTATTTAATTTGCATTTGTGCTGTTATGACAAGAAATTACTCTGAATTTTAACTTTTATGTACAGAATGATGTGTGCATTTGCCTTATGAAGGTTAAACTTGCTTGCCGTAACAGCTCAAATGGATGATTTTATGTGCATTTGTGCTGTTTTGACAGTAAATTGCCATGCATATCACTTTTATGCAAGGTGAACCAGTACTTGCACACCAGTTATGTCAATCCCCGCTTATAAACGAATACCATGAACTGCTATGTGCTAATAATTAAGACATTATCCTACCACTTAAGCAGTACAGGGTCGCAGAGAGTCTGTAATGTATCCCACTGAAGCACTGAATACAAGTCATATGTGACACAAACGTACACGTAGTCACACACTATGGGGAATTAAGAATTCTGTGTGCCAGAACACCCTGAGGAACCCTGTGCAACATGGGGAGAACTCAGGAGCAGGAATCAAACTCCCAGGACCGACTGCATGAGCTTTTATGTACCATTATTAAATGTGCCAAGTAATGGTCCAATAATGAAGACTCATAATTAAACAATATCAAAATAATTAGGTGGCACTTAGGGTCTCCCTGGCCATTATGCTTCTGTCTTTAATTTGAATCCCAGCGGCATGTCGCTGCTACAGGGTAAATATGCCGCTGTGCTTCACAGGGACCCCAAAGGGCAGGCTGAACACTACACAATCTTGTAAGACTTCAAGCTACTCTACCCATCGAAATAAATTAATATTTCAGCCTTACTTTCCCATGAAACCACATTTTATCTGTTCTAATGGATGGGCACAATGTGGCTTTCACTGGTTTTGAAGGGTGGCATTTTAATTACTTAACCTGTGATGGTTGAGACAGCGGCACAGCTGAGCCACTCAGCTGGGGAAGAAGAATCGTCACTAGATGATTGAGCCATGTGACCTCTAGTATGCAAACATGCTTATTGCATGCCTCTGATAATTGACTGCTTTAACTGAATCCCCATTGGGTTGAACAGGCAATGACTGATGGTAAATCCCATCCCATCATGGGATTTGATGTCTGCAATGTCTAAAACCAAAGGGCCATCAGTGTGAGAAATGAAGACTTGCACTTAAGCGGCTCTGCCCAGGAGGCATTTTTATGGGGCTACGATCTTAAAAGAATAATTATTACACATTTATTACAGTTTACAAATATATTTTAATTTAAGTGCATCCATCCATTTTTCATGTCTTTTGTTCCAGTCCAAGGTCACTGCGATCCAGGCAAGGGACAGTCACCTTGGGTGATTTAGAGACACAGATTCACCTGTTTTGATGTGTTTTTGGACTATAGGAGGGAAAAGAGAGAAAAAAATAGTAAATCGTGGGAAAAGTGTCTGTAAATATATCAGGTGAACAGAGCAAAAGAGAAGACATTGATCAGGTACATGCTTTTGTCTGCTGATGATGAGTCTAGTGCAGGGGTGGCCAATCTTATCCTGAAAGGGTCGTTGTGTAAGCGGGTTTTCACTACAACTCCATAATTAGATTACTAATTAGAGGACTTACTGGCTGAAAAGTCCTCACACCTGGGTTTGAACAGCTGACCTAAAGGTTATTCTAAAAACCTGCATACACACTGACCCTTTGCGGATAAGATTGCCCACCCTTGGTCTAGTGTGACACCAGCACTCATACTGGGGGAATGACTCTGACGTTGTACCACATCTAAACTAGGACTGGATAGGATCTCTGCAAAGCCACACAATTCTCCTGCTACTGCCCTCGGATCTGGGGCGGAGAGTTTTGCCACTATGATAGAGTACCCAGAATTCATCACTGCTGCATTGCTGATACCAGGGTTTCAAGATACCTGGACCGACTAGATACCTGTTATCGTAAAAGGTAAGGGAATGGGTTTCTCAACTTTTAATGGGCTGTCCTAACTTCCCGGTCTTCCTCGCAGTTAACAGCTGACATTAACTGCAGCTGTAAAGTAAATCCAATATGTACATATGTCAAGGCGAAAGTATAAAAACAGCAAGACAAAAATAAAGATTTCCCCGTATACTTGTGATGTTTACTGTGGAATCCATTTGTATGATTTTTATATATATATACAGTACTGTGCAAAAGTTTGAGGCAGTCAAAGAAAATGATGTTTAAATGACCTTCATGTTAGAGTAGAACTTTGTTTTTTTTTCTGTCAAAGTGTGTCAGCTTAGCCATTTCAAAGCCTCTCCTAAAGTCACCCCAGTATTTGCAGCAAACATCCCATGTATACTCATGGATTTTTTTTACTCAACCATTAGTATGCTGGTATTTAGGGTATTCAATACTGCACTGAGTTATTAACTAATTAACAATTAATTACGTGAGTTGGTGGTGAAATTTAATGAATACATGGAATGCCTGGTATGCCCCAGAGGAGAGGTTTGGGACCTGAAGCGGTGTTCATCTAGCCACTTGGCAAGATATCAGTGACTTCTGGGAGAACAGCAGATATCCCTGTTCGTTTTTATTGTGTTACTCTTAATTTTCATGTGCTGTAATGATCAATTGTGTTTTTGTTTGGAGCAAATACACACAAATTATGCATAACAATAGCTTTGAACATTTCCTTCGAGTGCCTAAGACTTTAGCACAGTACTGTGTATATACAAATATACACATTATACACATATACACACACATACATCTATACACACATTCATGTATATTTTCTGGAAAAAAAATAAAATAAATAAAATCCAGAAAACTTGGGAAAGGTATATGGCCATACACGCATTTTCATTAACTACACTTCCCGTTGGCTTATAGGATACAAGATTATGGTCCGGGGTCCTGGAGGTCAGTGGTGCTGGAGGTAGGGGTGCTGAGGATGCTTCAGCATCCCTTCTGGTTGTTAGTGGTAATGCAGTGTCAGGATGCTCCACGGCAGCATCCCCATGCCTATAGTTTGACACCATAATAACAGCCAACCTATGTTTGCATGCTTATCTTGTTTTTAGTTGTTGATAGCTGCTGATGATACAAAACGATTTCAGTAAAGTCTATCGGTCTTTTTTGCTTTCAATGCCCTGAGCTCAAAATGTCTTCCAGTGCCAATGCTGAAACCTTTGTCGGTCAAAAAGGCAGTACGGTGCCCTGGGTAGGATGAAAGTCTGCACACACGACAGGCAATTTACAGACATCACTTCACCTACCCAAATGTCTTTGGAGTAAATGGTACAATGGAGTACTTAATAAAAGACAGAAAAACTCCACACACAGAACATGGGATTTGAACCCTCAACCCTAGATGTGCGGGGAGGCACTGTAAGCCGGTGCTATCATAAAGGAGTAGCTTTTAATTAAGTATATTAATTAAAGCTATTCTTCCTTTTAATTCAGGACTTCCTTCCTTCACATCTCACACCTCTGGCATTTTAGAACTCGTTTCATTTTTACCCTCCTAGAATGTCAGAAGTATCTCTCATTCCTCCACTGTTACCAAATTACAAATCAGATGAAGCCTTTGATTTTCCATCTATTAAGCCTTTATGCTGGTCAGGGTCATGGGGGAAAGTGGGGAACCTGGAGGAAACGCACATAACACGACAGGAACACGCAAGCTCCATGCGTACAGGTTGGAGTTGTAACCCCCAGCCTTGGAGGTGTGAGGTGACGGTGTTATAATGGTTGTATGCTGTAATTCCACATACCATTATGCCATCTCCCTGTTTCGTCAAGAAAACTTGGGCCTGCATGAGAGGAACATTGAAATCTGTGTGTTCTTTGGCTTGCATGCTGCTCTCTGTGTTAGCAGAGAACCCAAATCCGCACCTACAGCACTGAGGGTTCACCTGGAAATAAAACGTGTAGGAATGGGACAGGAGAACACATGCCTCCACACTCCCCAGACGGATAATTTTTGGTGTTTTGGCTGCTGTGGCCAGGTAGTACTAATGATTAAGGATTAATTCCTAATGTTTAGCAAGATGACCATCTCATCCTTCACCTCCAATCAAGCACCTCCGCGAATGAGGTGGAATTGCTTAAATTGCTGAGTTCACCTACTGCCCTATGGGGGAGAGGAAGTTTCCAGCAGTGTCCTCTGCTAAGAAAAATACAGTCATTAACTGATGTCTGTACGATATGAAGAACCAGAAGCTCAGCTTAGACAAGTCCCTTAGTGATGATTCATTCCTTCGTGAATCTGGTCTCACTGTGTCTCACCTGCCTTAGTTGAGTTCACATTCCTTCCCGTAACTTGCACCTGCATACCTAGGAAGACAGTGGCCCCCGTGCTGAATGTTATTAAGTCACCATGGAAAAACATGCGAGCATTAATGTATGCACCAAATTGTCATTCAGAGACATTTCCCCTTCGTGTTATGGTACCCGTTTGTGAGCGATGAGGGATTGTATCTTTAATGGCCCATTCAGACTCATTTAAAATGCTGGGCATTGGCTTTTCTCAGGACCCTCATCAAATTAAAACCCCTGTCATCACAGGTCACCTTAGCAAGCAGCTGCATGGACAGTAAATACTGTAACTAATAACTATATGTGTGTGTTTGATTTGTTCAAAATAAAACTCGTCATTATTTAATTGCATATATACATAAAATATGACTGTTTTGACATTTTTGAAGAACAGCTGGGAATTTTTTAAAAGCACATTATTGCAAGTGCAAGAGGACTTCATACCTGTTTCCAGCAAAAATAAATCTAGGAA
>JAODKM010000118.1:776749-810022 GCA_026780845.1 Petrocephalus sullivani | reverse complement strand
TCTTCCTGATAACATAGTGCAAGCTGAATCCTTAGGTTCCTTTAAATCAGAGCTAGATAAGATTTTAACAACTCTGACCTATTAGTTAAGTTCTCCCCAAGTGAGCTTGATGGGCCAAATGGCCTCCTCTCATTTGTATAGTTCTTATGTTCTTGCCATGAAACTTTACATAAATGTGTCAGTTTTCAACAAGATAACTATTTATTCATCATTAGCCCCTTTTTATCTACAAATAGAAACAAAGAAGTAGATCCATCCGTGCAGCCATCTTCCATCCAACGGCCACTTATCCTGCTCAGGGTGGGGGTTTTGGGGGGGGCTGGAGCCGACCTCTGGCAGCACAGGGCACAACGCTGGGGCACAGCAAGCAATAAATGGTATTTTAAAAAATTCCAAAGAACACAATTTAAAAATCTGTTAAATTGTTGACCCTTAACACACTCTTAATTATAGTGATTAGTAATAAGCAATGGAAATGGGCAACAAATTTGCTGCTATTAAATCCTTCCAGTGGGTATTCATGAGTGGTATTATGCATAAACTGGATGTGTAGGAGGGTTGTCTAACAATTAATTAATTGCTAATTAGTGTCTCATTATCATGTAATTTATGTCTTATGCTTGGCCAGCTAATAGTCATCAGTCACCAAGTGTTTCACCTGTGTAGATGTTGATGGGGTGGGGCACAGCCCCCTCCCCCAAATGTTCCCTGTTTATTCAGATTGAGAGACATTTATAGAATACAGCAGATGATTGTTCCCAACTATCGATAACAAATTAATCTTTCACGCCGAAAACTTAGTAGCAAGCAGGTATACAGGAGACAATGACGCAATTACGAGTGAACAGACCATTAAGCAGCAAAGAAAGACAAAGAGGACATCGACCTGATTTATGTAAGCTTTGCAAACGCTAATAAGGGGCGCAGTGACCTTTGAGACTGCAGGCATCATCCAAGGCGATTTGGACGTCATGTCATGACTGAAGTGATTATAGAGTCTTAACGACCACGAAAGGGGTGCAGAAAATATTTAAGAAGGGCCAGGGAATGGAAGACAGCTGAATAAATTGCCTGGAAGTGTCAGCAATCTCTTAGAATTTTCCGAAAAAAGTGGATGTTCTTTTGAATTTACGGTACCAGGCTCATATTAATAATCCACAGCCTCAGCAAAAGTTATGTTGATGTTGGAGCGAAAGGGCTACATTTCCGCAGGTAGAGGAGGTTAGTCTCGCTTCGCCTTTTCTTTCATGACTTATTGATTAATTACACAATGCAGCATCCTCACATTGCACATCTATATTGAAGCGGTAGCACAGATTAGACGATTCATAATTTACATTTTTTATGGCTAATTTTCTTCACCCTACGGCTTCCTCATCAAGCCACACTGTCTTTAAATTTGCTGCGAAATTAAATAATTTCTCTTTTTCAGCCAACGGGGTTAAACTTATTGACTGGAGTCGACATTAAATATACAGATTGTTTTATTAATTTCATGCACTACTTTTCTCGAGTTTCGAGAGAGTTGGTGAAAAAAACAACCAAATATAAATTAAAAATTCACATTTCAAGCACCCCCGTCTGCTGAATGATTAAAAATTTGGAATAAATGTAAGTGCCTGGCGCTTCAGCACAATAAGTACACTCAGAAAAACACGAACTTCATATATAAAATTTTAATGAAATGTGACTAATACTAATTATGCAATATTGTCAACTTCTTATTGCAGAAACACATTAGAAATACATTAGCAAGATTATCAGCAAAGGTAATGCATCGATTTACAATCTGCAGTAAAAAAAGGTTGTGAGCTTACAGACTAATTTAATTTCTACGTTTCGGGAATGACGCACAACTGATCCACCGGTGGAGGCTTCGCAAGCGTCTCGATGTGAACGACAAGGAACCGTGCTGTGAGACGCGGGATCAAGCCCCGATCGACGGCAGACACTATCGCTCTTTCGTTTCAATAACCTAATACACTTACAGACAATCGTGCCTGAGTCTGACATGTTCGTCAAAAGACTCTGCTGCGTCTGCCAAGAAGCACATTTGTCCCATATCTCCCATATAATTTGAAGGACTATTAATATTTTATCGATCAATAATCCATCCATTCATCTTTAATAACTGCTTATAATTTCAGGCATCGCCACCAGCACCCCCTAATGCTGTTTTAGCACAATAAATAATACGGTACATAGCATTTCATATAGGCCTAATGCAATAATTAATGTTACTACTAATAACGTATCTTTTCTTTGCTTTGAAGTTATATTAACATGTTATAATGTCTTTGATCCCACACTGTTAGCTGTGTTTAATGTTGATATCCCAATGGGAGAATAGTTTGAGCAAAGAATATTAATAGAATTTCATTTCTGTATGCCTACTGAATATGCAGACTTTAAGAAAAATAGTTCAATGGTACTGCAACATGCTTCTCAGTGTAATTTATTGCCATAAAAAATGAAGTGTTTGACCAGCCAAACAATCTTTGCTTATTTTGAAATGCTGGTCTGTTTGTACTATGCTAACCTCACAGTCTTATCAACCCCCCCCACCCCCCACCCCCCAGGGGCACTATGAGGGGTTAAGGTCAATTCCAAGAGCCAGTGAGAGTTAGGGGCCCTAAAAATTTTGAACATAATTGTTTTAGTGTGGGTTGGGGGCCCAATATGACATGCTTTCGTGGGGTCCCTCCCCAAATGTTGCACCGCCTGCAGTAGGGGGGCCTTAGAAGACTGATCACCCATTAGCATCAGTATTTGACACCCATGAACTATGCTGCTCTTTGTAATGGGCTATGCTGCCTTTGCCAGGATCTACCCATGATCTCAGGAAGCACTCAGTACAAGGCATGTGAAACCAGAGCTATCAGCGACTTAAAGTGAAAATGTAAATGTCTGACTACAAGTAAACAAGGCAATAATCAGGAAAAGAAATCGAAGGACACTGAACGACAAATAGCAAACAATAAATATATTTATTGCTGAAATTTACATTATCAATTATGCAGTATCTTCACAGTAGAAATTCACTAAGTGGGGAAAGTCAGGCTCATGAGCACCAATACATTGAATTGCTTTGTTGCATCCATTACTGGGTAGCAGCACTTCTTCCCAGGTCATTGTTCAGCCTTCTTTCACCCAGCTCTTGGCACATTCAGCTCCTTTATTTGCGTTCGATATTTCTTCAGTTTTCTGAGTCTTCAATGATCTCACATGGTGGACTTTTGGGGGGTTATTGGAGACTGCAGAGAGCATACATGTTTGGGTGGTTGAGATAATCTGTTTTATGCCAGCTATCATAGCTAGGACACTGTCACTTATTTTAAATTAAAAACAAAATGTATAAAATTATACAGGGGAAAAATAATGCTAATAATAAAAAGCGACTTTCTGGATCCAAAAAGCAAAAGAGATTAGAAAAATAACTACATGTTTCTTTGTTTGTTGACTAATGCTTTTAGCTAGAAACTTTTAGTTAGTAAAAATAACCGAATGCCAAATAAAGCTATCAAATAAAAGGTACTATTGATGGAACTTTGAAGAGCTACAGGCCTCCAAACAATAAATTACCTGAAGACGCAGGACATAAAAGATGTTGCCTAGGAAACCTTGGAATGCCATTCAGGCAAACGGATTCTTCTTTCTCGTGGGATCTTTTAAATGCCCACTCATTTAGGAGCCATGAATCTCCGCTGGGAGGCAATGACGCCACCGTAGCCGCGATGCATCTGGGGGTCCATCCATCCGCAGAGCAGAGACAGCATTGACCGGGCACACAGCTGAACACGGTGCCCAGATATAACCGCAGGGATGCTGGCAATGGCATGGGTCCCCGGCTGTTCCTCTGCCACCATAAATGAAATTATTCAGAGATGAAGCAGCTTCATGTTGCCGTGGACTTTTTTTTCCCCCCCTGAGCTCAGTGGGGGCCCCCTCTGTCGCTGTGATTATTTTTATGTTCAGCACTCTAGAAGCATTCATTAGGGTACTCTTTCGCCAGAAAGCACTTTATATGATTTCAGTAGGGAACATTTTTTTTCCCGGGACGAAGTGGCAGTGTCATTTTTATATTTTGCTTCATTTTGCCACTCATATTAATTCACGTTATGTCCCTGTTCACAATTTAGTTTGACCATTTTGCACTGTGGAGAGAACTTCGGTAGAGAGGTTTTTTCTTTTTTTCGCCAGCTTGTCCATTATGGCCGTTATTTCTACAAATTAAGAAAAAATAAACAAATATCCGAAGCGATGAAAATGGCAGAGCATTGGGGGAGGCGGGGGGGGGGGGGGATTAGAGGCTATGTAGAATGAAAAAAAAAGAAAATAGACTAAACGAAAATAGAAAAAAATGTAGTGATATGCTTGTGAAGACTGATGCAATCTCTCTATCACATTTCATGTAGGGTTAATCATTTTTACCACTAAGGGTTAATAGAAACTTCAAAATAATTCATCCATCTGCAGAGCCACTTGACTAGTACAAGGTACCCAGGAGCATGGATCCTATCACAGAAACCATGGGGCACTAGGTATGGGACACCCAGTAGAGAATGTTGCATGTCCATCACTGGGCAAACACACTCAGACACATGCAGAGAAACCATTACAGTCACCCATTTACCCGAGTGCCTGGAGGAGACGGAATGACATTCCTGACCCTCAGGGCACGAACCTGCCCTGTTCAATGGCAATTTTATCTACTAATTACTGTACCATGAATTGAGTAAATCTTCATTCAGCTGATTTATGTCATGCGTCTAGTGTGTCTTTTAACGCACAGGTGAATATATTTCTACACCTTTTTGAAGATGCAGTCAATAAGCCATGTCAAAATGACCTTCATCCTTGTAACTTGACATGAACACGATATTGATTTAGTGAAGAGCTACCTTGTGGGATGACTGTCTACACATAAGTGAGACATTTTGTTTGGTCTCCCATCTTATTCCTGCATTCAAGAATGCAGCAGCCAGCAGATCTGGTCACTGTTTACATTCTGGTGTATGAATTTCATAACCCTACCACTATTCTGGGATGTTCAGTGTACCCTGCTGGGAGTGTCTGAATCCTACAATATACCGCCCGCTTGGCTCATGCTTGGTTAGATGGCTCGAATTTGATGGTCTTGCACGCTCGGCGTATGGCGCTGCCCGTATTTCCACATGCCATTCCCCCACGACCTCGTGAGACGTCACAGAGGGAGGCAAAATGAAATTGTGCTTTATTTATTATCTGCACAAGTACATTCTGCTTTTCGCATATCCCATCATGCTCTCATTCGAGATGCACCCGCGTATACAAAAAAGAGTGACGCTTAGGATCTGAGTGCAGGGTCAGGCGCTTATCTGGCACCCCTGGAGCCTTTATGGGGGCGTTAAGGGCCTTGTTCAAGGGTCCAAAGGACATTTGACTGTTCTGCTGAAGAAAGGATTTGAGCCAATGACTATTGGGTTAAACATTAACATCCAATTTTTTGTTAATCTTAATTAAAAAATTACAGAGATTTTTTTATTTTGGTTCACTGTAACACTGCAGCGGAAAATACATAAAAAAAATGCACCGCCTTCCATCAACTTGCATTTGCGTTTGGGACCGGGACCACCAGACACATGTCAATTTGGGCGTATATCGATATTGTAGCTGTCCATCACATATACGTTACTGTATGCTCACTGTATTATAAGTTAGATATGGACAGTGGGTCATTAGATGGCTGGTAGTGCTGCCCATTCTCCTGCACCGGTTACACTAAGTGATACACTCGCTAACGTTCTACTACATCCACTGTCATTCATCCCTCAGTCAATGTATTGGATTGAAAACTGGTTAACAGATAGGAAGCAGTGAGTAGTTATTAGGGGCACAATGTCTTGGTGGGCCTGTGTTCATAGTGGGGTACCACAGGGTTCAATTTTGGGGCCACTATTATTCCTAGTTCATATAAATGATATTGACACCAATATATACAGTAAATTGGTCACATTTGCAGACAACACCAAGGTGGGTGGTGTAGCGGATACTGTAACAGGAGCACAGAGGCTACAGAGGGAGCTTGATCTAATTAGTGACTGGGCTGATACCTGGTAGATGAAGTTTAATGGGGACAAGTGTAAGGTAATCCAAGTAGGGAATGAGAATATAAGGCACATGTATTTTATGGTTGCCACGGAAATCTTTGGTGTATATGTTGCTTCCATGTCCTCGTCAGTGTAAGGAAGCAATTAAAAAGGCCAATAGGATATTGGGTTACATCTCCAGGTATGCGGAGTTTAAGGCAAGCGAGGTAATGTTAAGACTATACCATTCCTTGGTAAGAATACTGTGTGCAGTTCTGGTCACCTTACCTTAAAAAAGACATTGCTGCCATAGAAAGGGTTCATCACAGGGCTACAAAAATTATTCCTGGCTTAAAGGAATTCCGTATGAGGAAAGGTTAGCTGAGCTCAATCTGTTCAGCCTTGAGCAAAGGAGACTAAGAGGGGACAGGTTTATAAGATCCTAATAGGTCTGGATTCTGTCCAGTTAAATAGTTACTTCAATAGTTGTTCAAATAAAAGAACTCGTGGCCATAGTTGGAAATCAGAGGGGAGAACATTTCAAACTGGAGTTGAGAAAAAACTTCTTTACACAGCGTGTAGTTAGAGTATGGAATAGTCTTCCTGTTAGTGTAGTGCAAGCAAAAACTTTGGGTTCCTTTAAAGCATGGCTAGATTTTAACGTCTCTGAGCTACTAATGGAGTTCTCCCAAAACGAGCTTGATGGGCCGAATCCTCTCGTTTGTAAATTTCTTATGTTGTTATGTATTCTATTTACTATGGACCTTGGGCAGGAATGCAATTGAACGTGTCTCGACCAGGTGTAACTCGACATAAATACCGAAATCCTGCACCTCAGGGCTCTGATCTGTCTTGCAGACGAATTTGAATTCTTTCCCATTTTTATGGGTGAAAATAAATAAAGAAGGAAGAAGATTTTGAACAGCCATAATTTTGCCAGCCCATTTTAATATCTTTATTAATTTGAACATCTGACATTTACTCTGTCTGCAAATAGGTGATTAAAGGGATTCTGACAGGTCCATTTTCACGTACCAATTGAACTCTGACTTTTGAACCTGTGAGAAATAATCTCTGCTCTTGTTAAGCCGTGAGACTGTTATCCACTCGTTGACTTTCTTTGTGTCAAGTTGTCACTTTGGTATCACAGGACATTTTCCCATTAAGTCTGACTGCTCTCGCCACCCAGCAGAGTCTTACATTTCATGTCTCCATTTTCTGAATTTCCTGAATAATTCCTTCGAAATATGATCAATTCTGGGGTTTTGGAGCACACCGCAGCCCTGCTAGAGAGCACCGCGTTCATTAAATACAATGAAATATTTCTCGACTGGGATCTCATATCAGGCAATCGGATACTGTTTTGTAAAGTGCCCTTCACAGGTACATTGTTACAGAGCTCTCACAAAGGTGCAGTTAATAGGAGGAAAAAGAACACGGGTCTGAATTAAATCTCGGTTCAAAAAATCAATGCAGGAGTATCAGATTGGCTTCCTACACAACAGTATGAGTGAAGTTTATGATATTACTATACAAACTTCAAAAGTAAATGTTAGTTGGTCTTAAAGAGAGATACACATGTAACAAAGACCTCATTGAATGCTACCAATAACAGAGTCCCTTGCGAGGACTTGGGTTACCTAGACCCACCTTGGGTGCCCTGTCTCCGGATAGTGTCCGCCAGCGACCACCTCATGGCCAAGCTGTCTATAAAACCTGGCCTGAAATGGCTATGTGGAGCTAACCACATGCAGGAAGAAAAGTGTGCTTCAATACACTGTTACTCGGGTTACAAACATTAGCAGGAAGGACCCCGATAGATGAGACCAGGCCAGGGACAGTATTCTTTGATGGGAAAGGAGTCATAGTTGGTGTGGGAGACAGACTGCTATTAGCTAGATATAGTCCATCCTACTTCTATGTGTAGCGTGGGTGCTGGAACCAGACCTCTGGATTTGGGTGGAGTCTATGCTCTATTCTGGAGTTGTCCATGATGAAAGATCTCAGGGGAGGTTAGCGATTGTCACAAACCCCAGGATAAAGGCTGTATAGTTGGAGATTTCCCCAGTGGGGGAAAAAGAGTTGTGCAGCATCAACTTTCAGAAAAGCAACCCTCAATCTGTGTGTCTGCACCAAACATCAGTAAGAGAGTGTGGAGCTTAAAAGGGGCCTCCCTATGCACTCTGAGGTCCTATTGGGTGACTTTGATTGATGGTGTATGATGGTGCTACCTGGAGGGGTGTGATAAGGGAGAATGGCCTCTTGTATTTAGACTGGAACGGTGAACTGTTCTGTGCAAGCAAAGGGGGACCCAGGACAGCTGGGGCAGAATGAGTTTTTGAAGGACTGACTAATAACGGGGATATTGCTGAGTGGTGGAAGGAAACACTTTGAGGAGCTCCTTAACCTGGTAAATATCCCCACACACCAACAGGACCTTTTCAAAGGTGGAGGACCCTAGGCTCTCTCTTAATTATTGGAGGACCTGCTGCTGTATCCTACTCACTTGCCTTATGTTTGAAGTAACTTACTACAGTCATACACTACTAGTAAGAGTTGTGCCAATATACCTGACAGAGGGTTTAAGTAATTTAAGTTGGTGTTGGCCTCCAGCAAGGATTTGTCTAGTCTCCGATCTTGTGTATGATTTCCACATTCAGGATATCAAGGTGCAACTTTGGGTGGAAGGGCGTGAGGTCTGGAAGTAGAGGCAAATTTGCAGATGATTTTGTACCTTTGGCCCCATCCAACCTGGACCTTCAGTGGCAGGGGTACCTTGGGATCTTGTTCACAAGTGGCAGCAAATAGAAACATTGTCTGACTGGCAGATTGGTTTGATGGTAATAGTTGTGCAGACATTGAGCAAGTCTTTGGTGGGAAAGAGGAGTCACTAGATGAGTCAGACAGCATCCCAATTCTCAGCATCTCATCAGGATGCCACTTGGTCAGATCCCAAGGAACCATTCAAGTCCCATCCCTGGGGTAGAACTAAGATATGCTGGACATTCTTTATCTCCCAGCTGGCTCAGGAGCGCCTGTGGATAGCCCAGAATAAGCTGGAGTATGCAGCTTTGGAAAGATTGGTCTGCCCTGCTCTGCATGCTGCGCCATCGGCCGTCATCCGCTCCAAATATAAATATAACTGTATACATCTTACACTGAATCATCCATCCGTTCATCTATCTTCTGAAACTGCTTACTGCTGCGACAGTGATCCTGGAGCTTGTCCCAAAAAACACAGGTCCCCAAGAAGGAGACACCCTGGATCGGATGATAGTCTGTCTCTATAATACATTCAATATAAAATGTTGTGTTTAGCAGGCAAAATTAGCTAAAATGACATACATTGCAGCGCTACAGTGCTGACCTGTTTATACTGCTGAATATGTTTTCACTGATGCAATTTCCATTCCCTTTCTTATTGCTGAACCCTGTCTAGTTCCAATTGAGAATATTTCAGTATGTGATGAGGTATTATGCTTGATTAATGTGCAGGTTTTTTTTAACACGGTATGTAAAATGCCAATTTGCAGATTACACAGCAATTTAATGAGCAGTTCATTTCATGCTCATAACTGCTGATACTAATATACACATTGTACATAAGTAAACGCATAGTAAATTATAGAAATCTATTCAACACATAAAGGAATCATAAAGGAATATGAATGAGACAGGAAACACAGGGACCACCCAAGAGAGGATGTCAGTCCATCTCAGCAATATTTATAGTATTTAAACTAAAAATAATATTTAGAATTATAAAGAAATGCAAGGCATTCATATGAGCCTTTTGTAATGTAGGCTGTCTTCCAAAAGTTATTTTAAGCCAGAAGCCTGTGAAAGGTGCACTTGGCTTCTGCAGTCACTCAAAATTCCAGATTTTTTTATGAGGCCGGAGTTATAAATTAGCTCTTCCCTGGTCTACGCAGAAGACATATCGCTATTCCCATCACATGTTTCCGAATAACGGTAATGCCGGACTTGTTTTCACGTCGACCATCCTAGGAAGGTGTCAGGAAGGGGATGTTTGAGCCGTCAGTAAGTAATGCTAATGTGCTGTGCAGAGGCACGGAGCCACCGGCGTGGAACTCTATCTTCAGAGGCTTTTTTGGGGCCTTCCAACGGGAGATGAAGGTTCCTGCAAACTCGGCTGACTGCGTGCGAACAGCAGCTTGCGAGTCCTTCAGTAATGCTTCAGCTAATAACTCTTAGCAAGGGACGGACTCCGCTTAGCCACACGCTGTCTTGTGCGCTAGGCCATGCAGTGCATTCCTACAGCTCCCAAACTGCAAACCTCTTGGTGAATTTCATTTAATTTAATTGTTAGCGTAAAGCTACTCGGCCATCCCTAGAAAATGCACGGAGAGAGAATACAGATTCTTTATTCATCCCTGTGGGGATTGTTGTGCCTGTCTCATCATGCTCTCCATGAGACACACATACAGTATATAGATAAGAGCAAGCTTGTGGGTCTCAATGCAGACTCAGCCAGTGACCTGACTGAAGCAACTGAGGGGTTGAACCTTGCTTGAGGGTCCAACAATGGGAGCAGTATGCCAGGTCTTGGGATTTGAACCCGTGACCTTAGCTTCACAGGTCTAACACACTGTGCTGCACACCAGAGGGTTTTTTTTTTCTTAATTTCATCAGGTTATTTCAGATGGATTTGTTCAACAAAAGCAAAGTTCACTCATACATCCTTCCACAAGGTGCTTCACCTATGGTTACCCTCCCCACCCCTTGTACCATAAAGCCACCCACTTCCACCTCTGCGCTCCATGTCAGATGCATTCCCGCACCATAAACTGGCCGCATGCCTCAATCCCAATGTGCTGTAAAGAGCACCATTAACAACGCAAGGTACTTCTACCCTAATTTCCAGTTCTCCCGGAGTGCTCAATTATCATTTGCTTGTTGCTTTCAATTTTAGCAGTAGCTGGAATATTAATTATATTACCAATGAAGTTTCCGTTAACGCCTTTCTTCTGCTGCACTTAATTGTGGTCTCGGTACCCGGTAGCTTGGAGCTCATAGACTCCCCACCCCACAAGCTTCTCAGGACACACGCCTCCGCTGTGTCTCTGATGTGTCTTTTTAGTGGCTTAACTGATATTTTCTTAAATGTAACAATTCGCCCCCGTTCATGTAGCTGTGTATGGTGGAGGGCAAATGCAGGTTGTTCTCAGAGGATCTGCAGCGAGGTTTCACATTGGATATGAGCTGCCAGATTCTAGGTGGCTGTCTTCAGCTTATAAACCCATGTGATGCCCCCACCATGTGTTGCCCCCCCCGACCCCTTCCCCACCATTACCATGGTCGATCTGTCATCCAGGGTCAGCAGGAATCCCACAGGGAACTAGATGTGTTTCTCAGTATGGTGCAAAAAGTCAGTCTCCAATAACTATATTTTTCTCCCCTCATCTGAAGTGTTAATATTAAAAAAAAAAAAGTGTCCATTTATTTCAGAAAAGAAAACTTACTTTTTATGAATACTGGGGGAAATCAGAAAGAGACAAATTATTTGAAATGCTTATCTGGAACCATTTTACTGTACCTAGCATTACTGTATGCTCATGATAGATAGAACAGAATTGCAGCAACTGGAACTCATTTCACAGTTCTGTCACGCGAAAATGTTTCTATGATGTCCTTTATTCACTTATTTTAGACAGCAAAAGAACCTCAGATTATTCACTATTTGGATAGAATCTAATTTTGTTGTAACATAACCAGACAGTTGTTATTATATATGCTAAGTCGCCATTTTATTAGGTACACCTAACTAGTACGTAGTAGGTCCCACTTTCGCTTCCAGAAGTTCTTCAAGGGTACTTGAGTTGGGTGTTCAGAGGAGCCATTCTGTGTTCCATACCCCACAGTCTCAATACCAGGAAAGCGAAGATCGTCTTAGCAAGACTGGTCTTGCTAACTTGCCTCCCAAGAATGAAATTGGGGCGCATTGAATTTTATGATTTGCCTGGTTTGGAAATTTGGTTTTGGATGTACCCGATGTATCCCTGATATTTGGGGCGGGGCTACAACGACATCCTGGGATTTTTACCATCCGCCGAACTTCTGTTCTTGAGTATCGGAACTGGTCTTTGGCAATGGAGGATAATGCAAAGCGGGTGCATGTCAACACAAGTACGGTCAAGTATGCACATCAAGAAGCACCAACTGTAATGCAGTGGTCTCCTTCAAGCTAATATGTTCTGGGGAGTTCCAGTGAGGCGGAGCTTCCCCTGAGTATATTTTGGTGGGTGAGGTTGGAGCGGGGGGGGGGGGGTGGGGTATCCCCTTCAGTATTCGCTAGCAACCGGAGTAACTGAACCTCTTGACCCTGTCTGCACGCTTCATTTATTGAGTCGCAACTACATGATTCTCTGTTTGTAGCTGCAGGCTGTTGCCGTGAACCTGGCAGTACCTAATAAACTGGCCACTGAGAGAATGTCTCGGCTTTGCAGAGTAATGATCCCCCAGTTTGTGCTAAAAACTTTAAAATGTTCCATTTCACAAAAGCAGTAACAACAGAATGCCAGCTTTTAAATTAGCATAAAATAATGTCTTGGGCTGATTTGCATCGCCATACATTTTCTTACTTTAAATTCCATTACAGATACAAGCTCTTAAGGCTTGAAGTTAGTAGAACCTTTTTTCGTATTAATTGCATTAAGGAAGCAGACACATTACCTTGCCCCCGCTGACAGTTTAATTCCATCTATCAAATAAAAAGATTCTTTTTGCATATGAACCTGGTAGCCCCCTTCATCCCATATATTTCCATTGTCATGGCAGCATACATAAGCTGTATCACATGACTTTTCTCTTTGCATCTTGCAGGGAAAACAACACACCTACCCTTAGGGAATAAGCCCATTTTTGAAGGTTCTGCATAGACCCGAGTTAACATTCTGCTGAAGCAACCAGTCCCCCCCCCCCCCCCCACCCCACCCCACCATTTCCTCAAGATCATATAGGGCCAAACAATCCATATAAGATGCATAAGCGACCTTGGGGAAAAAAAAATATAAAAACATGCATGGAGTCGCCTCTACTCCTTGCCTGTGTTGCAGTTTTCTCCGTATCTCGGTTTTAATTACCCACGTGTCAGTCACCATGGTGCACAAAGGCACCCTGGCCCTGAGATGGAGTCGCTTGACAGTTTTCAGCTAATCAGGTCAGGAAAATAACATTCTGGGGAGCTGAATGTGCATTGTGGAGCAGGCTGTCAATGAGGGCTTTATTAACCTGCAGAATGCCTTATTCTCACGGTCCTAGGTCTCCAAACATTACTGTATGTGGTTTCTGTCTTAATTGTTTTTATTTATCCAGCTCCATACTGGGAGGCATTTTTAAATGAGAATATTATGGATTGGCGACTAGGGCTTTAATTATAGATATGTTTGTGTTGCCCCAATATAATACATAAATAAGTATGACTGGTTCCTCCTTGATAGTATCTGAATTGATTTTGTTTTCAGTGGAAATTTCGAAAAATTGGACTAATTACTACTGGCCAGTAACTAGATTGAAAGCTGCATATGAGTGCTGTAACTGAGGTATTCCTTCTCAATATATGACAAATTAGTCTCACACATAGTTTGATTCCTGTGTGTGGACTTTCCAAGTACTCCTTGTGATGCCCTGTGATGGACTGACATCCTGTCCAGGATGTCCCCTGCCTTCTGCCCTGTGATGGACTGGCATCCTGTCCAGGATGTCCCCTGCCTTCTGCCCTGTGATGGACTGGCATCCTGTCCCTCTCCATGGATTGGACTTGTTTTTCCAGCACATCCCATAGATGGGAGTGATCTGGGGAATTTGGAGCCCAAGTCAACATCTTGAACTCTTTTTCCTGATCCTCAAACCATTCTTGAGCAATTTTGCAGTGTGGCAGGGTGCATTATCCTACTGAAAGGGGTCACTGCCCTCGGGGCATATCATTGCCATGAAGGGGAGCACTTGGTCTGCAGGAAGGTAGGTGGGTGTTGTCAAAGTAACATACTCATGAAAGCCAGGATCCAAGGTTTAGCACTGTGCGTTATGACACCCTTCTATCATTGCTAGTGTTTTTTCAGTAATTCCTGCTACAGTAGCTCTCCTGTGGGATCGGATCAGTTGAGCTGGCCTTCTCTCCCCATGCACATCAGTGACCCTTGGGTACCCAGGACCCTGTTGCCGGTTGACCTGTTGACCTTCCTTGGACCACTTTTGGTAGGTGCTGTTCATTGCATACTGGGAACACCCCACAAGTTGTCTATCCATGACAATTTGGCCCTGGCCCTGGTCGCTCAGATCCTTACGATTGCCCATTTTTCCTGCTTCCAGCAAATCAACTTCAAGAATGGACTGTTCACTTGCCTAATACGTAATGGCACTCTTGACAGGTGCCGTTTTAATTAAATCAATGTTATTCACTTCAAATCAATGTTATTCAATTCATCCGTCTGGTTTTATTGTTACGGCTGATTGGTGTATATACATAAGACTCCCCCGATGACGTGAGCGCAATGGAAATAGGAAGTCGCAATGTGAAGCCCAATAGCAAATAAATTAATGGCATTAAGTCTATACAGAATAAATTTGTTTTACAGTTTAATACACCGGCTCCAGAAAGCGGGGAGAGACTGCATGACTCAGTGTCGAACCTGGGCAGCAGAATTCCTAGTTTCCTGAAGCAACAAACTTTTTTGCTTTGTTTTTTTTTTTCTGTTGAAAAGTTTTGTTAGTTTAAAAAAAAAAAAATGCTAAAGTGAAGAGCTCACTTTTGGCACTCATGAAGTTAATATAAATGACATCACACGAAAAAAATATAAATACCATCATAAGTGGAGGAACAGAAATTTTAAAGATATCAAGACATTTCTGCAAAGGAGTCTTCACACAAAGATGCTCCCCCCATCATATCTATTATATAATATATAATACATCATTTATGGCATTTTCCGCTCTGCGGTCACGTACCATCACTGTAGTCCAAGATAAGCACACCAAAGCTTACCATCAGCTGTCGCCCAAAAACTTTAGGAGAAAGCAGGCATCGCGGCATCTTAAACCAATGGGAAGAGCCGGCACCCACGCAAACCTGCTGCCGACTTCCTTAGTGAAAGCTGGCACAGCCTGACTGGCTGGGACATTAACATCTTGTTGGTCTCCAATCACATGTGCCGGATTTCCACAGACAGCGGACTTGGAAGAAGCACGGCCCCATTCCCTTTGATGCCTACAGTCATCCCGGCGTAGTACTGTTCTTCAGAGATAAGAAAGGTCCTACCTGTGCTGCTGATGGATCGTGGTGGCGACAGGGTTGGAAAGGACTAATCGGGCAAGCAGGACAACAACGGGGTCGTTATTATTTTTGTGCTCAAGGAACCTTTTCAGTTTAATCAGAATCAGGTGAAAAATTACATCAGCGATGTCTCCAATGCGGCAGAAAGGTGACACGATGGCTGAGGAAGAGGATGATGAAGAAACTGGAGAGAACCGCAGGTCAAGCATAAGTCTACCAAGCTTTATTTGAATTGCATGGGAGAGAATTTATAACACTTAATGACCCAAAACGCCTAATTGGGTGTAACGTGATACAAACTGGAACATGTGTTACCTGTCTTCATCAATACAAGATGTAGAATTAATGCTTTCAGTATAGAGAGGCAGAAACGCAAGGGTCACACTCCTCTCATCAGCCATGCTGAGCCGACTCTTATTTGTGGCATACAAATACATAATAACGGGCCAGACATAAACTTTTAATAAAAAAAAATGAAATAAAAATAAAGTAAATATATGTTTCACCATGAACCTGTATTGGATGAGAAGTATAGAAGATGAATGTATAGATGTTATATTGAAATATGCTGAATGAATCATGGAATTTAACTTCACTTATTAAAACATGTCACTTTGCTTAGTACATGGTTGGAAACACAAACAACTCTTCCTGGCTCTCTGAGCAAACATAGGCTGCTGAGATTTTCAGGGGGGCGGTGCAGCGGAGGAATCGGGAGACCTGGAGTTTGAGCAAACAAGTTTTATTACTGTGCAGACCAGCGAGACACAGAGCCGACTGGGCGGCAAGCAAGAGACAAGAGGCGCAGCATCCTTCATAACATACAGACGGCCGGACGAGGTTACGAGGGCAAACTTTATTGCCACGGCAATGTGGATTCAGAGGAGTTCCTCAGAAACTGCAAGCATCAGAGAAAGCCTATTGTAGTTCATCATGGGAGTCAGACAACAAAGCTGTTATTTCCTCTGTCTGGAACAAGCCTGGGTCAGGGTCAAAGGTCATGGGCACATGAATACAATTCGTACCCCTATACAGATCCCCTGATGATGTATGACTCCTCAGGTTGTGTTGGTGTATCTCCCAGTGTGGAACGTTATGGATGATGTCTTTCTATAATGTGGTTGTAGCTTTATTGCTCGGTATACAGAGGGCAGGTGCAATTCGTACAGATAGTCTGTCATTCAAGAACACAAGATACATGCAGTATAATATAAGCAGCAAGCAGTATAGGTTGTTTACAGTACAGCTTATAGACAGTGCAATAAATAAATAAATAAGCATTATGCAATATACACTGTACAATACGAAGTACACTGTAAATAAATATATAGAGTATTTACAGACAGTAAATATATAGGAAATAAACAGCAGTGTACAGAGAGACAGCTCAATAAAAATACACAGAAACTGAACTGAAGACAGACTAAATAGAGGCAGGAAAGAGTACAGCGTACAGACAATAAATACAACCAGTGTTCCCTACCATATACAGCAGCACAATAAACACACTATAAAGACTGTAAATTACAATATTCATAAAGGGTATAGTATTACGCAAGCAGTACAATAATCAGAGAATTTGTAGTGTTGTGAATATATTCAGTAGCTGTATATAGGAAAGCTGTTCAAATTGGGGTCCTGTGTATCTTACAAATCTATGTAGTCCAGTTGTATAGAGATTAGTATGTTGGATGAATGTCAGACTATTTGAAAAGAGGTGAGGAAATATATGGACTGTTTATGCTGAAGATGGGGAAGATTGCTTCTTGGGGTGGCTGAGTGTGTCCCAGTCAATTTGCTGGGAAATACTTTTGTGTTCAGTAGTTATTTTGCTGCATTTCATTTCTGTGTATATCAGCAGGATCAGCAGAAACGTTACCATCTTTCTGGAGTTCTTCTTAAAACTCACGGCTGGCACAATGAATGGTGACACTTCTGTGGGAAAACTTTTAAATGACCAGCATTAAAAGCAATCTCTGTCTACAGACATTTCTGGGGCTGTAATTTTATTCAGATATAGGTACAACATATACATTTGAGATATTGACATTATATTTTGTATGCTATGGTGTATCTGGATTTGGAAGTATAATTAGAACTAATTGGAACTAAAGTGAATGAACAGTGATTAAGAGGTAAGGCGTAATAATTTTCTGAGGCTGCTGGTACTAATCTAATAATAATAATAATCTAAGAAGGACTGAGACGGGGATGGAGAGCAGACAATGATTTGACAGTCAGTTTTCAGTCATAAAAACTCACCTTTTCGGGGGGGGGACTATTGGGGAGAGTGGAAAATAATGGTTTGTTTTAGTAAAGAAACCTGGCACATTGGGGGGCATCTTAGCACAGGCTGAAATCACACTGATTTATACCAACCCCCACAATGAGAGACAAATGGAATAAATTAATACGGTTATTGTGGCCAAGACTAACACTGTACCCCTTCTCCACCCAATGCAATAATTTACATTACAATTAAGGCATTTTTTCTATAATATATTGTACTTTTTTTTTTTCCCTCTGGCTTTGTGTCATTAACTAGCAAGCACCACTCCAAATGTTCAACGGCCATAAAAACAGCAACAATGGTGGTATGGATGTCCATGATACCATGTATAACCTTAACACCTGTGATCGTCCTTCTCTCTCATGTGGAAAGGCCCTTATTCATGTCTCCTCGACAGCCCACAAAAACACTGAATGTGAATGACAGAATGTGTGTTCAGGAATTGCTTTAAACGCCGCCTTTTGTGAGATGAAGTTAAGATTTTGCTTGCTGCATTTACCGCGGGTTGAAATGGCAGAACTGCATGCTGGGATATAAAGGAAAGGTGTGGGGAGTTGTTGTGGGGGGGACTGGCTTTGTCAATGTTTTATCTCCTTTCAAAGAAGCCCCTCTGATGCCTGAGCTGTCTAATATGGCTGTCCGTTTCAGAACAGGGGGCTGCACAGTCATCAAAGTGAAACGGAAGACCTGACTTGTTTGATCTAGTATGTCAACGGCGGTAGCACAGTGAGATCAGGCCTGGATTCCTCTGCAACGTAAATAGATAAATAAATAAATAGATAACAGAGGGTACGTAACACTCCAGCAAAGCAACCAGGGAACCAGAGCTGACCCTGACTGATAAACACGTTTTGAAGCCTTAAAGGTGCCATAGAATGAAAATCTGACTTTACCTCAGCATGGTTAAAACAGGGTACATGGGAATGACGTACTGTGAATGTCAAACACTGTTGTTCCCTCTTTCAAATATAATTCCTGAGCTAGCTTTGTGAAATAATTTGTTGCACATGATGAAAAGTAACTTCAATGTTCTTGTTGCAATGCTGAGAACAAAGTTCTGATGATGCTAACATTGAGGGCTAGGCTGAAGTGTGACTATTACGGTCATGTAATTGTTCCAGGAATCCTCCTCGCTGTATCCAAGCATATTCCCCCTGGCTACTCTGGTGTCTCCTGAAGTTTAAAGGCATGTGGTCCAGGTTTCTACCTCATAGTACGTGAATGTATGCCCTGCCCTGGACTGGCATCACATTGAGGATGTCCCCTGCCTTGTGTGCTGTGCTTGCTGAGATAGACTCCAGGCTCCTTGCGACCTTGTACTGGATAAGCAGTTATGGAAGATAGATGGAGTACTACAATTGCTATTTTTAGAGACCATTCATCATTTACATTTATTATATCTGAAAACCACTTTGGGAAATGTGTATAAAAATATCTTCTGCCCCAACACCTTATATATACCGCCTCTCTGATTTATCGAGAGAAAGCCGCCGACTCAGACAGACACTCACACACAGGCACACAATGTTTAGGAAACTATTTTTCTTTCATCCCTCCAGGTTCCATCAGTCAGACGACGTACCCAAAAAATCGTGAATTGCCCGTTTCAATTAGCCAGGCTACAGATGTAAATGTGGATGGATCATAGACGCAAAAATGAGCATGGCTGCTCGCCAGAGCCTCCATAAAGTCTTGTTTAAGTTCAGAGCCCCTGCGTGTTGCAGCAGAAGCACAGACTTGACAAATTAAAGAATGTCTGACATGACTCCGGTGTTCCTGTTATAATGAATAAATAAACAGGACTCGTGTTTCAGTGCTTCCAATTAATTGCATTTGTATCAAAACATATTAAACTCTTCTGGAAACTTCAGACTGAACTGTCCCCCCCCCACACACACATACACTCCATCGTCACATCCTCCTATATGAGTGTGGGGTATGATTTTCGTGGTCAAAACAGGATGATCAAAGGCAGGGCGCAAAGTCATAAGTCTGACCGAAAGAGACGCGTCCAATCGCGGCCTGTTACTTTCAAGCCGAACAAAGTGGACCAGTGCTGCTGAAGTCAAGGGCATATGAGTGCTTATTGAACCGGAAAGTTCTCTCAGGTGTGAGTGGAATAAGGTCTTTGCCTTCAAAGATGGCTGCCATCTTACTTTAAAACAGGCACAAACCCCAGTTACAGGGTGCATGCTCCCAGTGCCGGCATGCAGACTGTTTGTCATGGCCAGAAGTAATCTGTGCAACAGGAAACAGCATTCGCTATAAAGCTGTGGTTAGTGGTCACAAAGATTAAAAACCGAAATACAAACACAAAGTCCTCTCAAAAGACTGAAAAATCTCAGAGCCTTCAGCCATGTTTGTACTGACACAATGAAGCTCCAATGCCGCGCCTGCTCTGTGGCATCTGTTGCTACCATTGGTTAATGCTGAACAAGTTTTTCAAAGCGCTAATCAACTACGGTTTTGATGACATATAAAATTTGAAATGGTAGCACTAACTGTTGGAATTTTGCTGTGAACCCGATAATCATTTCATCCGGATGTGGCCTGCGGACCCCTGATTTGCACAATGCCTCATGCTCAGGCCAAAGGAAACATTGTGGCTTTAACTACGGATGACGGCAGTGTCACTAAAGTACCCATTTCAGATCGCAGAGGGGAATGTTCAGGCCATGCTTTCCTAACATGGATCCCATTGAGGCAGCATTAGCGTCTGATTCGTCAGATGTTCCTGGTGTCCCATCCTGCTTCTCAGCACATGAAGCCCTGAGGAGGATATTAATAACCTGGATGGGCACATCCTTTCCATCAGACTCGCAAACAAAAGCTGTACAGCAGGGCTCCCAACTGGCATGGTCTGGGAAAGGTTGTTTAAAACAGTGACATATTCCACCACTGCTCGCAGTGCATGGGCCTCGGTTGGATACGGTTCGGTGTTCCTTGTGAGTGGGGCCACATAATTATGCCCGAACAGGTTTGTACTGCCTTCCTGACATGCAGCATTATGAGAACACCTCTTTGGGGCCATATTAGCGGAGGCATTTCCATATAATGAGAGAGCTCTCCATTTGCTGGAAGGACCTGGGTGCTGGGGGAAAAAAAATGCCTCTCCCTTGGACTAGTGGCTAGTGAAACTTTCAGACCCAGATGGGGGGGGGGGTGGGGGGTGGGGGGTGTAGAAATGAGACATTGTAAAACCCCAGGACAGCTTACATGGTTTACAAACCCCACTTGCCAAATGAAATTTAACTACTGATTCTCAAATGCATTAAAAAGAGTCTGTTACGGAAACTGGTCTAACTATACCTGCGATTACCGGAGGCTATAGTATAAAGAGTTCTTCAGTTTAATTGATGATTTAATTTTGCACGTCCTGAACCCTACTTCGGAAAGTCATTTCAGCACAAATGACTTGAACTTCAAATCAGGAATATTATGGTTGTGTTAGACACATATGTGCCTACATGAGCTCAGTTGAATAAGGAAGAATTCTGGAATTAAGACAGCCACATAACAGAATCAGTGATTTTGCTGCCTGCCCTTACATGTGTATCAGTAACAGGCTCTGGTAGCCTTGTTCGAAGACCTCCCTCACCTCTCCCACCTTAGTGTTGCTGTGTCCTCCATATCTATAAATTCCCTGTTGCTCCGCTTGGAAAGAAGCAGCACGGATGATAGCTGTGTCTAGCCTGTGCTCCTCATTATCGTCCCACCACCCAGATCACTGGGTGGATTTGGATACTATGTTTCAGGAGGAATTGCCCTCTGACCCAGGAAGGGCATGGGGCTATCCACCAAATGGCAGCGCCGTAAAACCCAACCCGCAGGCGGCGGCAAGGTAGTGCAGTGTTTCCCAACCCAGTCCTCGGGGGAACCCCGGACAGTCTATGTTTTTGCTCCCTCCCAGCTCCCAGCCAATCAGGAACACCGAATTCCTGGTACAGGTGTGCTGGGAGCTGAGAGGAAGCAAAAATGTGGAAAGTCATTTTTTCACTGTCATTTTCATTATCTAAGGATAGACACAGGAGAGACTGAAGTCTCTGCTGCCTATCAGTCGATACATCTTGGATACTGGCTTCATGGATTCAAGGTGACCAAGGGGTTAACGGAAAAAAGCTGATCAGAATCACATGCTTCTGACTCCTGACCTGCTCTTTTTAAAATGCTAGGGATTTACAGTCAAGGTACGTGACAGACGTGACCTCCTAAATATCACCTTGACCGAAATATATACGATAAAACCCACCTATTGCTAAAATTATACATTGTACTGAGACTCCCTGAACTTGTCCTATAGGGCCAAGTCCCACTTTCTGGGTTTTTGATGAAATATGGTACATTATCGCTATGAATTAAAGTGACCTAATAATTTTTAATGATATTTTCGTCTGGTGCTTAAGCATGTTGTACATAGAAGCTGTGATGGGCTTAGCCAGGTAAGAGCAGGCGGCTTGCTAAACCTGCGCCCCAGAGAAGACGACGCCCTAGGCGCCTGCCTATGGCGCCTAATGTGGTGACCAGCACTGAGCAGAAAACGAATCGGAAACATCTGCTGTGGGCATTTTATATCACACAGAGAGAGGAAAGGCAAGGGGTGGAGATGCCAAAAAAACCCCAAGGAACTGCAGGGAACTGAAAACTGCAGGCCGGAATCCAGTTTCCAGGTAAACAAAAATTTTTTAAAAATTACAATTTGTTTCACTGTTGAAAAAAAACTGATCCAGTTGTTTTTTTTTTTGTAGCAGAGTGAACAGAAAATACATTTTGGTGACATTTTCATTAAAGCCATCAAAAAAAAGCATGGACAGCAATCGGTACATGGATTTACTGCACAAATGCTGTAAGCAGGACTGCCTGTGGATAGATAGACAGATAGATAGATAGATAGATAGATAGATTATAGATAGAGAGAGAGATAGATAGATAGATTATAGATAGATATAGATAGATAGATTATAGATAGACATTATAGATAGATAGATAGAGAGATAGATAGATAGACATTATAGATAGATAGATATAGATAGATAGATAGATTATAGATAGATAGATAGATAGATAGACAGATAGATAGACAGATTATAGATAGATAGATAGACATTATAGATAGACATTATAGATAGATAGATAGATAGATAATATATAAGTAATATATAGTAATATATAAGAAACACGTGTCTGAAGTGCAATCAAAGTAAGTTTCTTTTGGAAGTGGTAGACTTATCAGCTGCTGCTGATGCTCTATCAAGGTGAGCAGGGGTCCTTGATCTACAGCAACCTTCAAGGTCACAGGTTCTTATCAGCTTCAGTTCTAGGTTGTGCCTGCAGTGAGTCTGGAGCCCATCCCAGAAAGCACTGGGCACACACACACACGCACACACACACACACATCCAGATTAGGTATCTATGTTTGTGGGCAATCTCAGTTTATTTTTATGGACACCCTAACCCCTACCCAACCCTAACCTTAACCATAAGAGACCAAATCAAATACAAGATTTTTGGCACAAATTTACCAGATTTCTATAAAATTGAGGTTATGCTTGTGGGGGCAGGAAAAAAATGTCCCACAAGGTAAAATGTAACGGGTCTGTATCACATTGTGGAGAAATCTGGTCCCCCAGAAACCTGAATGGACACAAGTTTACAGGGAGAATGAGCAGGTTCCACAAGCATAGCCAAGGACAAGGATGGTGCCCCCAACTATGGCGCTGTCTGGGGTAGCACTGCCCACTGATCGACCTCACCAGCCAGTTATTATTATTTATGAGAAATGCTGCTTCAGCGAGCACGTTCAACCAAACGCGGTTTGTATTGCATGATTCATTCGATCAACAGAACAATCAAACATGATTAATTAGCTGGAATGAAAACTACCTTGCCCTTTTGGCTGGGGTGACCAAGCCCATTATATAGGCACTGTATATATGATTTTATTCAAAGCCAGTGAGGAGATTAAATATTGCATTTATTGTTGTTAGTCTGATGATCCTTGGAGCACCTTGAACTATATATCATTGTCTGCTCTGCGTTATTTGGTTTTGGTCTGATGAATCCTGGAGTGCTTTGGTGTATATATCATTGTCCGCCCCACATTATTGTTCGCCTGCTAGGTTTTAACACAAAGGAGGTGAAGGGGGGAGAAAATGCAAATGTTTTCCTGCTGAAGACGCACTTGTTGAGGGACTTGGAGATTTAATAGGCTGGGTAAATAAAGAGCTGGTCAGTCCCGCTGATTGCTAGCATTGTTCGGCCGGAGATGAGGCATCATTTCAGTTCACAGCAGTGTTCCCAAGTGCGTAGGTTTGGTTTCAACATTGGTAGGGACCAAATCAACCCTGAACCCCCTAAACCTCTCACAATACTGGTAGGGACATGTCCCGACCATCCAAACCCAAATCTATTCCCTTGCTTCCCGTCTTGGCCTTAATGAACCCCCCCAACCCCCCACTAGGCATGTAACAATGCACCACGAATCGATTAAAAATCGGTATAAATGTATGATGATTCAAATCGGCTTTTGTGAAAAATTAATCGCTACTTTTTTATGAGAACAAGTATTTAACAGAAAGAACAGTGTAACATTACATTTGATTTCAGAATGTCAGTTCCACGTCTGTTGTCACTGCATATGTGTATGGGGACACATGATTATTTGCATTCACATGCACTATTTATTTGTCTTGCGTACATTTATGCTATTATTTGGTGTCAAATATAATATTATTCTCTCAAACGTGGATTAGACCTTTGTTTCACTTACACAAGTAACTTAATTTACATTTACAACCATACTTGCAAATCTGTACTATTAACCAGTTACACAGATTATCATACAACCATATGATGTGTGTGTAAGTAGCTATAGTCCTCTGTGCTAGAGAACAGTGTAGTGTGTATAGCCTCATGCCCCAGGACACTTACTGGGACGGGCTACAAGTTCAGCACTCCCCCATACATTTTAGGTTGCATGGTTGGTGGATGGGTGACTGTATTAATGAGAGCTACACTGTATATCCCGACCATCTGCCGGTATCTTAAGGTGCCACTTTAAAAAAAGATCTTTTTAATGTGTTTTATCCACATTAATCTCCGAACCTACTGGTTTGGCCTGTTTTAATAACTATCTATTATAAATATGTAGTGCGGTAAAATGGTATTTAAATTTCAGTTATACATAAAACTTAGGTGTACTACATAGCAGTAGTAGTTTATTGTACATTGTTCTAGACAGGTAGATAGCTGTGATATGGCAGGGGGGCCACTTGGGGTGGGGGGGGGGGAACCTTGAATTTTGATATGGGTATACGCCCAGAGGGGAGATTGGTCACGGGTTTGATTCTTGTTGTGCTAAAACAATGCATTTTCTTGATGGTGAGGTGAGGGCTGTCTCAGGTTTTTTCCCCAATTCCCCATGTCCAAAAATTCAAGCATGCACCTTTGAAAAAGAGGATCAGTGTTGACGTAACAGTCTTATATGTGTGTTTATGCATAAAAAAAAATACCATCACTTGCCATATGCAATATATGAAGTAAAACACTGATATGTGTTTTAAAAGGCCTGCTGTCATAGTTTCTGACTGTGTAACTATAAATGTACATATATTTTTAAAAAGAAAGGGACTCCATGGAGGACGCTCTCCCTCTCAGAGCCTGTACACAAGCATAACTACACTTCCGTTAGAAGGCGCAGCCTGTGAGTTAGTGCTGAGCAGCACCGTGTAAAGTGGCTTAATTTCCAGCCAGCCATGCCGTCTGCCGACACACACCTTGTTCTCTTCTGAAGCGCACGCCATTTTGGCTCTGGCACTCCGCCGCCGCGCAGCCACCCATCTCCCGCAGACTTTTGACGGGCCGTTTGAGCTGTGATCCGACCTTCCCTCTGGAAAGATGACGTCTAGAAGAAGACGTCGCCGCTGAGGTTCTCCAGCTTCCAGTGCCGAACCCCCCCCACTGTGAGGCTGGGTGGGAGCTCCTTTCCGTGTACCTGCGAGCTGACAGCCTCGGTGCCGGCATCATAGGCCCCATTGTGGAGCTGTAACACTCTAACAAGACCACGCTGTCCTGACAGGCCCAAGGCCACTCCAGAGATACGCGACCCACAATCCGTGTCTGACAGAGCTAGCCTGCTCGAAGGCTGCGCCTTCATTTGCCAGTCAGCACAATGGCTGGCTGCCTGACACCAGAGTGAATGATGGACATTTCATATCTCTTCCAGGGACTTGTAATGGTACCAAGAGGTAAATGCTAACACCTATACCGATGCTGCTTATGTTGGTGAGTATAAAGGGGAAGGGGAGGAATGCCTAGGGGTGGGACAATGGTGTAGGACAGTGGTCATTAAAAAAACTTTTTTTTCTAATAATTTCTAATAATAATTTGCACTATGTTTATTTATTTGGCAGACACAGAAGCAGCAAAGAAATGAGAAAGCAGGGTCAGTCAGTTTCAGAAGCAATTGAGGTTCAAGGGTCCAATAGCAACATCATCGAGCTGTGGGATTTGAACCAGCAACTTAGAGATACCAAGAACACAATCCTAACCTAGAGAGTTGATACTGACATAAAATACTGATGTAACGGCTTTAGGAGCATAAAAGCAGTGACCAGCAAATAATACCCTAAAACACAATGAAACATATCCCACATAAATTTGGCGAAGGTCTCTTCCAGGGGGGTATTCCACAAAACAGAATTTCCCAGGTAGCTGGATAGCTTAAACCAAATGTGAAATTGGGCATCAGGAAGAGAGGAAAGTGGCGTTCCTGTGACACAATCCTTATATTTGACTTAAGTTATCTAGCTAATGAAAAAATCCTGCTTTATGGAATATCCCCGTGGCCTTTTTGATTTTCCAGCCAATGTTTTTTCTTAACCTACCAAGCTGATCCTCTTTAAAAAAATCTGATATATTTAAGGTAACCAGGATGAGCTGGAATTTATAGACTGGGTTTACCTGTAGGGCTAGGGCTGATGTTGTCATGGCAACACAATGAACCTCCAAAACCCCACCCATGGCCATTACTCTACCCCCCACTGCCTTACATCAAGATAATATCCAAAGTCATGAATACCATTTTCTGGGTTTCAATTTTATATCCTGTTGTGGTGCACAGTTTAAGTCAGCATGCACAATCAGGTTAAAATGTTTCTGCAAAAAACACCATTTTTGCATTTTGCCTTACTTGGTATGAACCCACATTAGCTTTCCACCACTAGTGTGCTGTCAATCTCAAGCCCTATTCCCTGCACTACATGCATGCTTTCAAATTTGAGTTAATCACCAGCATTACTGAATGGTGCAGTGGCTCAGCAGGTACTCCCCCCCCCTCCAGACCTGTGTGTGGAGTTTACATGGTGTGTGCGTGTGTGTGTTTGCTCTTCTATGTACTGGCATCCCATCTAGAGTGCCCTCTGCCATGTGCTTGTTCCTTTCTGGATAAGAAGGTTACCGTAAAGATATATGGAGTAATGCCATGCAATGCCTTGGGACTGGTGTCTGAACAGTGAATCAATCCACTGTCTTTCATAGTTCATATACCAATATATGATTTCCCATAATGCCCTTAATTCAGTCATGCATTTATCCTTTATTCATCTTCACGTTGCTGACTCTTTGAAAGGCACAATCGCATCTTCTGGGCACTGCCATTACCGGCATTGTGACTAATGCTGAAAGCTGATGCATAATGCAGAAGAGAGTATTGAGTATTCGTGCACATTCATTTTATATGAAACAATACCAGATGGCAAAAAATGTAGGTTTCCTCTGGAGCAGATAACTGCTGTGCAAAGCGTACATGTTAAACCGGGGTAGCTCAAAGGCATATTTATCCCCAGCTTTGACTGTCCAATATAACACTTGACACGATGAAGTCCTGGCCTATTGTGCAATAAATATTCAGGCTCACATTAGCCTACAACGTGAAAAGCTATAACATTTCACAATTAAAAATTAATTTTTGAATCCTTCCATGGAATATCAACACCCAGATCTAATGTAGTTAAGTAAGATAGGAGCAATGTGTTTTTAATGAGTTTTTAGCTTTGGGAGGGGAGTCCACTTCTGGACCACTAATAAAATACAGCCATAAAACAATTCAATCTCCATCTCCACCAGGGTGATGTCCCAGACCTCTCCTTGAGCTCGTTCAGCCTCTCCATGCATTTGTTCTATTCCACCACCAGACAATCTAATTAAGCTAATCAAGTGACATTCAAGCCCATAATTAGCCGAATTAGGTGTGCTGGAGGTGAAGTATAATAAATGCATGGTTGAGGTCATTCAACAGGGGATTTGGAAACCACTAATGTGGAACGCAGCATCCGTGATTTCAGTTCCTGTGCGAGCGGAAATATGGGACTCTAGTTAACGTAAAAAAAATGTGTATAATTTACAGATTGTAACGTAGTTGAGTCTTACAGCTATTGCATGGCTCAGGTTGATACTTTTCAGGAAGTGTTTTGACCACTTGTTAATGTTTTATGTCCTAATAAGGCATTTGAAAATTCACCCAGATGGATAGGCCCACTCAACCTGAACTGACCTTTTAGCCTTGTTGTGTAAGACGTCACTTTTATAATAAACAGCTGATTATAAAAATGACCTTTTACAGTATGTTTTTACCAACCCAATACAGAGCTAAATGCTGAAATAAGAAACACAGACAGAAAGTGCTTTGATTAGACTTTGGGCCATCATGATCTGCCACTACAGCTTCTCTATACCTTGGCAAAGATTTTACAAGTGCTTGGAGCTGTACTGGAGGGATGCGATTCTTTTCTTCCAAGACAAATTTGGATGGAGACATTGTCATTCTGGATGATTCTACTCCCATCAGGATAGAAACGCTTCACCATCACTTAGAATGGACTCATGCTCATTGGCATTTAGCTTGCGCTCTCTAAGGGGTTGAGTGGACCTGAACCATGCCAGGAAAATGCTCCCCACACCATACTGGAGCTGCCAGAACTGGTTTTTGTGGGAAATAAGCACTCAAGCCTGTAGGCACCATTTGGCATGTACCACCCATGGACTCACTCACTTTTGAATCCTGGTTAAGGGTGACTCTTCTGACCATGTGACTTCTTCCCACTGGTCATTAAACCACTGTCTGTTATCTGTGTACAACTTGACCTTGACAAGCACGTCTGTTGAATGAATGGGTGTATACAATGAATATACAGCACAGTAGCCATCGTCTTCTCATTTCTGTTTTTACCTTCCGTCTCTCACTATTGTGTAGACTTGATTTTGCAGTGCAGGTGCTTTCGGGTGCCCTTTGCCCCTAGATTGTAAAATCTGTCCCCCAGCCAAGCCTACACGCTCACTGCAGATCCAAAAAACGTCTGGAGGCGCCTATAAAATACTCTGTTTCTCACATGGACTCGGGGCTTCCCTTTATCAGCTATTCCATATAAATCTGGACTGGAAATTGACTCGTTCATACTAAACTGAAAAAAATAAATCTTCTACAGTTGTACATACAGGAAATACAATATCATTTTTGTTGTGTGGCAAAGGTATTTTAGCTGTATTCAGGGCTCAGTTAAATGTTAAATTAGTTAGAATTATAATATGTGTTATAATTATAATTTCTGGCTCATTTGCTCTTCCTGACACGAAGAGCACGCCCTTGGCCACAGGACGCTGCCGCGCTGAGCCCTTCTTGATGCTGTAACAATGGAGGCTCTTCGGGTCACACTGTTGTTGTGGATTCGGTTCCTGCCCTCGAGGTTGTTCCCTTTTCTCCTGTGGTCCAAAAACATGTGTGAATATCCATCTTCCGTATTTAGCGATTGTGTGTGTGGCCTCTGATATACTGGCATCTTGTCCGCGGCGCCCCTTGTGCCATGCTTCCTGGGACAGGCTCCAAGCTTCCGCTGACTGTAGCGGATAAGTAGTTAAGGAAGATGGATGGAGAGTCCTCCCTCTGTATTCTTCGGCTTAACTTTGAGGTGAGGTGGGTTTTGATGACAGAAGTCAGTGATTCTCTTACCTTGCATTCACTGGTGAGCATTGCTTCAGCGTATTATTACAGTACATATCACAAACACATACATGTAATGGTGGCTTGGCACTGCTTTAATTGGTCTCAGAACATACATGCTGCAGAGGAACAGCATTTTAGAACAGGTCAGAAGTATCTAACATCATGAGAATTACTCCGGCCAGGATAGGAAACAACGATGTGGCACATGGATGGGTACTGAATATTATGGGATGGATTTTGTTTTTCCAGCAGACATAGGGGCTGGATGGGCTTGATGTAAAAGCAGATTGTAGGGAGATGAAAAAAGGGAGCCATTTTGGCAAGAGGGGAACAAGTAATTTGGGTGTGAGTGGGAAATTCTACACAGGACAGACATCAAACTGGATGGGATCAAGACTGGTTTACTGGGAACAGGAAAGAAAAAAAACAGGTCAATTTATACCGGGAATAAGGGACAGGTAGAGCAAATCAAATGGAACAACTCCAGTCACGTGAGTTTTTTTGCCAGGATGGGGTTGCTACCCCCACAGGCAATTTTGGTCATGTTACACCTTTGTCAAGGGGTTTAAAGAGCCTTGGGGAGCCTGGTTTGATATCCCAAAGTTCACAATGACCTAGCAAACTGCAGAATCAAGTTTTACACTGATAAGGCCATTTTGGCTCCACGATTACAGTCATTGAAAGAAAGCTGATGGTGAAGAATCATTTTCCCTTGTATAGTCTTATTAGCAGCAGTCTTCTCTGAAATGATGATAGTCATTCATGCATACAGCACATCTCCCAGCCTGTATTTCAGAGTCCCAGGCAGAGGGACAGGTATAGCAGTGGTTACAGGACACACTAGTCCCTGTCCTGGGGGACTGGTCAACTGCGGTACCACTGAACAGTTGAGCCAATGCACTTAGATACAAGTCTATGTCTTTCACTATTTTTTGAAAAGTGTCTACTTAGCAACATATAATAGTAATAATTTTTGTTATTATTATGTAGAGGAAGCATAATGAGGTTGTGGTTAGCACTATTATCCAGGGTTCCATGTGTGTGTCATCGTGGGGAATCCTCCAGGTACTCTGGTTTTCCCCTGCAGTCCAAATACATGCTTAGTTTAATTAGAGTTACCACATTGCCCATAGTGTGTGAGGGTGCCGTACGATGGGTTGGAGCCCCATCCTGGATTGTTCACTGCCTTGCTCCTATGGCTGCTAGGATAAGCTTCGGACCCCCACAACACTGAATAAGTTAAAGAAAAAGGATGGTATTATCAAATGATTACTAACAGATTACCAATAGCTAAAGAGCAGACATTTAAGGCTCAGCTATAACAAATTTCTAACTATGCTTAGTAATGGATTGTGTTTTGTTGCAAGTGATTTATGAGTTCTTTAGTAAAACCTCTGTGTGACAGAAATAACATATCTTTGTAATAGATTTCTCAATTTGATTGTAAGTGAAGCTTTTTATTTACTAATATATTATCAAACGATTAACAGTTTATCAATAGTCAAGAAGCAGACCATAAACTAAAGCATTTCATATTATTATTATTAATAATAATAATACCAGTATTATTTGTATTATCATTATTATTAATATTAACAACAACAACAACAACAATAATAATAATAATAATAATAGTAGTATTACTGTTGTTGTAAATAATGTATGATCATATCCCCATATAAATGATGTTAGCATGCTGTACTGTGTCCATATCCTTCCGCTTCCTGTTCCTGGGGTCACTCCTGTGTGGTGCATCCTGCCCACTCTCCTATCTGTTCCTGGGATCACTCCTGTGTGGTGCCTCCTGCCCACTCTCCTATCTGTTCCTGGGGTCACTCCTGTGTGGTGCCTCCTGCCCACTCTCCTATCTGTTCCTGGGGTCACTCCTGTGTGGTGCATCCTGCCCACTCTCCTATCTGTTCCTGGGGTCACTCCTGTGTGGTGCATCCTGCCCACTCTCCTATCTCTGTTGACTCATGCCCCACATCCAGCACCAGCCGCCAGGTTCACTTATCAAGCCGTCCTCCAGAAGACGGCCAACAGGTTCCCCTCCGGAGTGGCACGAGGCTGCCAGTGGCGCTCCTTAGATTAGCGCCGGAGCCGTTCTCAAATCCGCTGGCTGACCTCTATGAGTATCAATCTCCAGCACCATCTGCATGGCCTGAAGCCTAGTCCCGGAACTCCGCTCAGGCAGTACCCACGATGCCTTGTGTTTGCTGCTGGCACCGGGCCAGACGGCCCTGCCAGGCCATGGACAAAACACTAGGGCTGATCCATTTGGACTGATATCACGTCCAAGGTCATGAAGTCTCACCCAGCCGCTAGTTTGTACAACTTTTGTTTTTTAATTTCCTGTCATGCCACACAGGTAAAATGTTCTCATTTGCTATTGTTAAGAGGCAGAGAGACAAAGAAATTCAGGGTCTTATTTTATGGCCTGAGGGATAAAAGGAGATTTAAAATCAGAGATAAAATCCAACACTAAAAAAGTACAGCCCATAAATTAAATGTTAATTTGCATTCAGGAGTCATTCAGACAATAATAAACAGTATATAAACAGTATCTAAATTATGTGCAAGTACCTTCATGGAATTTAGAAAGGATTTACTTTATATTGCTTTCAGTATGTGTGGAATGATTTGTTCTTCGTAGCCAAAGGATGGTAGCTGAGGCACAGCAAGTGTTTGTGGATGCACACCCAGGAGTGCAAACGCAAGGCCAGATCAGCTGGGCCATCACTGGTCGACTGGAAGGATCACTTAACACCTTCATGGTGCCGGCATTCGGAGATGTCGGGGTTTTTTTCTCTTGCTTCCTGTCTTCTTGGTCTCCTCCACATTGTTTTTTTCTATTTCTTCTGAGCGTGATTCCATTCTTAATTTGCGTCTAATAAATGTGCTTCAGTTTATGGTAAGTTTGTGGTAATGTTAAGAATGGTGCTATACAAAAACAAAATGAATTGCATCCCACGAAGTAAAATGTATTATCTGCCACATATCTATTATATATCAATAATCAATGTATTATCTGCCACATATCTATCATATATTAATAATCATTGCATTATCTGACATTATCTGTCATATATTAATTAATAACCAATGTATTACCTGCCATACATCAATCATAGTCTAATCAATGTAACCAATGTATCACCTTCCATTTACCTTTCATATTTTAATAACCAATGTATTATCTGACTTGGTGCGTGTCGCTTTGGACAGAAGCATGTGAATGTAAAATGTAAATGGCAGAAGGCAGGGAAGATCCTGAACAGTGTGCTGTTCCTTCACAGGGAACATCCTGAACAGTGTGCTGTTCCTTCGCAAGGAACATCCTGAACAGCGTGCTGTTCCTTCACAGGGAACATACTGAACAGCGTGATGTTCCTTCACAGGGAACATACTGAACAGCGTGCTGTTCCTTCACAGGGAACATACTGAACAGCGTGCTGTTCCTTCACAGGGAACATACTGACCAATGTGCTGTTCCTTCACAGGGAACCTACTGAACAGCGTGCTGTTCCTTCACAGGGAACATACTGACCAATGTGCTGTTCCTTCACAGGGAACATACTGAACAGCGTGCTGTTCCTTCACAGGGAACATACTGACCAATGTGCTGTTC
>JAODKM010000118.1:742544-757252 GCA_026780845.1 Petrocephalus sullivani | reverse complement strand
ATGATAACCTGTTTCATTGCACTGTTCCATAGTACATACTGTAGTTGCATGTAGCGGTATGTAGCCTACATGTATACATATAAAACGACAATATAATAAACGGTTATATAACAATTACGCTGGAAAAATGTCCTTGATTAACCCGCGCCTATTACTGTACGCCGTTTTCCCTAACTCGAAAACTCCCTAAGTTGAATTTTTTTTTTGGTCCCTTTGAGTTTGACTTAGCGAGGTCCGACTGTATGTGGTTTATCATACATGCAAGACTTCATTAGCAATAAATGAGGCTAGCTACTTTTTTATAAGCTGCAGGATATGAACCCACACCCTTTGCATTGCTAGTCCCTACTTGAACTGGAACAGGGTAGGCAATACACTAGTTTATGTACTAGTTTAATTGCTACACAGTATATACTTACATACAGCACCTTAGGGCGACTGCTTCGGGAAAGGCAGAATTAAAATATAGATTTAGGTAAAAAGTACTGTTGATTACATAGCGATTCAGCAGTCCTGGGAGGCCAGTGGTGCTGGGTTTTTCATCACCATGGTAATTGGTCACCAATCCCATGGCAACAAATGGTACAAATAATGAATAGAGGTAAGTAGGACTAGCTGGGGGGATACAAAGGATGATGAGGAATTTGGAGTTTGAGTACTTGTCTCAAGTTTATTTTTTAATAATGTTGGTTGCACTTTAAGTACCATGTCTGTGGTACTCCTCTGGGTCCCTCCAGGCTTCGAGTGACCCCAGGATCACTGTGTTGTTCAGATCTTCCTCCAGAGAAACTGTTTCACAGAACTCATGCTGTGGCCCTGTGGTGTTTCTAAGTCACAAAATTGAACCAACAAAAAAAGAAAGAAAAAAAATACAATTTTGCTTCTGGGTTTTTAATTCTTTTCTGCATTTTGCTAACCACTCTTATTTCTACTGCAAAAAATGATTCAGAAAGATCAAACAAATACATAGGCCATGTACATCAACATTAGACACTATATTAGACACTACAATGCCATAACAAGTACTAATATTAATTTCTCGTGCTTTGAAATGCATGCCATGCAATACACACATTAATCTTGTACTAGCAAGGTGACTTTTTTCCCTTGACTTTGTGTTGTCCTTTGTCATATGCACACAGTAGTCATGATATTGTAATACTAGAGGGCATTGTGATGTTTTTTCGTGCTGGGGGTGACACTGCCAGGTTTGGGTAAAGAGCATGGTCTGAGCAGGTGGAGCACACTGTGGCCAAGCATGAGGGAGCCAGGACAGGCGGGGTGCAGTATGACCGGCGCGAGGCATTGGGCTCACGCGTGGACGGCTTCCCATAGCCCCGGTCTCGGACACATTTCTCATGGACTGTTCCAGAAGCCCTCAGTGCCATCGGCAATGGGCAGATTCCAAACAACTGCGAGCCATGTCTACCGCACACACACACACACACACACACCACACATCCCAAAAACACTACTGTGAGCTGCGTCTACCACACACACATATACACACCACACATCCAAAAAACACCACTGCAAGCTGCGTCTACCACACACACACACACCATACATCCAAAAAACACCACTGCGAGCTGCGTCTACCACACACACACACACACACATACACACGCACACATCCAAAAAACACCACTGCAAGCTGTGTCTACCACACGCGCACACACACACACACACACACACACACACACACACACACAAACACACGCATGCACACATCCAAAAAACACCACTGCAAGCTGTGTCTACCACACATGCAAGCTGTGTCTACCACACATACACACACACACACACACCACACATTAGGTATCTGTATGTTTGTGGGGACCATCCATTCATTTCTAAGGGCTAACTATTCATTTTTAATCCCAAATATGACTCTAACCCCTACCCAGCCCTAAGCTTAACCATAAGTAACCAAACAAAATACAAGCCTTTTGACATTTTTAGTCTTTTGATTGCACTGAATGATTTTTATCCAAAAAAATAACAGGTTTTTATTACCTTCCTGGCACAGTCGGTCCCCACAATATAATATGTACATGCCTACACAAACAGGCACATATAAGCACACACACTTCCCAATAAACCCCCTGAAAATCATCAGATGAGAGCTGATGAAAGCCCCAGCATGAACGCGTTGAACCAGAGCTGATCCTCAGGCTTAAAGCCATCACAGAAGTAACTGTTTTGGGCCCCACGTTTCCCCAACCACTCAAGGCAGCCCAGGTGCTGTATTCCTCATCAGATTAGGCTCTCTTAAGTACTCGAAAGGAAGCCCTCACTGAGATAAGTGGGACACCCAGTGTCCGTGAAGCTCTTACATGAGCAGAGGAAGCCACCTGATTTTACAAGGGCACTGCCATATGAAACTAAAAAGCCCCCTTATTGTCCACAAAAATAGGTCATAACTAGTCATATAATTAAAATGGTCTGAGACTAAAAAATACTTTTTTTGCAGGGGTATAGGAAATGTGTGAAGTGATTTAGTATAATTACTGTGACCAATTACTGTGGGATCAAATTAGTTTGGTAATGAGTGGCTATTTGGTAAAAAAAAAATCTGACATTTTATCTACATTTTAACAGGCTGTATTATATAAGGAAAGTTAGTCAGGAACAATAGTTTTACACATATTTCTAAAAAGAAAGAATTTCAAGCTTTTATTATTGTTATTTGTCTAAATATTCTCGAGTCTTTTTTTTTTACCCATGGAAACAAGCTTAACGCCTAACAATGATGCATGACATGCCGAATTCAAAGGATATTTCTCCCAGGGAGGCAAAACAGCAATTACTTCTTCAATAGATGCTTAATATTCAACCCGGCATTGCTTATCTCAGTCTTGCATGATAATTCACAACAAAAAGCATAAAACACATTCTTAGTTCAGTCAGAATATGTGTTCTCTGAGAATGAGCCACAGGCTGCCAGACTGTTCCCAGCATGTACTAGGGACAAGTAACGGTTTGTTCTGTGGTCCTGGGCTCGCTACACATTGCTGATTTCAAGGCCCCACTCGGCTTTGAACCATCCCTGAGTGAAAACATAATCTATAACAGTGGTAATTACTTCTTCAGCGTTGCCAGACATATTGCTCCGTTGATTTACAGACACACATATATACATCTAAACACCCCATCCAAGATATTCTCTGTCTCACACTCTTTGCTTTCATTGATCGGCTTCAAGCTCCCGGTGACTCTGTACTGGATATGGAAGACAGATGGATGGTTTAAAATCAGAAAGAAAGCTTGAAGTTCATTTGATCTTCATAGTATGACTAAGACAGAATTACAAAACTGCGTGGAACGTTAGAGACAAATCAGGAGCAGCAGATGACACAAAGGTACTAGGTGGAGCGAGGCCGGGGCAGAACATGCTGTCTCCGTAACTTATTATGCAGCAATTAGTCAATCTCAGGATGTCAAATCACATGTAGCATATAAATAAAAACATAAATGCAAAATAAAAGAAAGGGCAGTTACAGTTCCGCTTTTGCTATTTCCGCTCGCCTTTGTCCTGCCGTAAGAAGATGATTTATTTTGTCTCTAATCTGGCTTGGCAGGGCAGAGTGAGCCTTCCCTGCACACGCTGTATTTATAGTCCGTGTTGAGTCCCAGCGACCTGTCTCACAGCTGCAGAGGCAAGATAGGAGCTTCAAACCTGAGGCCCACCCCCCCCGGCCCGGCCCACACAACAGCGCCGGGATCTTCAGAGCATCAGATGGGTCTTGGCCATTTTCGGTGATTTCAGTCAGGCAGAGGGTGCGTGAGCAGCTGCGTCCGGGTGCCTGCTCACAGTTCTGCTGCGGCTGGTGTTACCGGGGGAGATACGTTTACACGGGGGCCTGGGGAGCTGCCCAGATACTTATCACGCTTTCTGCCCAAGCGAATCTTTCTGCATACTGCTGACCACCGGCCGCGGACGACCTCCGAGAGCTAAGAGATCTCAAATTTGCTTTGGAGCTGGCTGTAATCATAAGGGGGCTTTGCTCTGGTATTAGGGTGAGCCGGGAAGCGGTGCGCACACATATATCGGCATGAATTTAAAGTGGGGCTCATCCTGGAGACACCCAGCGGGCCTGGAGATTAGAGGCAGATTTAACTCCACTCAAATTCTCAATAGCAAAGGCCACCACAAAACTGCCAGTGAGTCCCAATACTTCTGTGTGCTTGTGTCTTACTGGTGTATATGTATATAATAATATGCCTCTTTCTAATGTTTCTATCTTATCATTTATACATTATTACATATATGGAATATATATACGGTTCGTATACTGACTGTTTATACAAATATTATTTTCTTGTTACGGGTACACCAATATTTAGGTATCTGCACATACATAAGGTTTCGACTTGGAGTGTCAGGCTAATAATTGATTATACAATACAATATTATTGTATTGTGAAACTATTTTCACAACATTACATTTTCTACATGAGCTTTTATTGTGAGCTTTCCAGTGACCAAGTCAGAGGCAGCAGTGAAGTGAAAGTGATTAATTGTCATTAATGACCACAGCACACGGTGCACGACAGCGACCGGCAGCCTTGTGATTACCCAGTCACGTCCCTGGCTATTATGTCCCCACAAAATTCCCAAGCAAGCAAGTAAAAACTCCCTAGAAGGAACCTTGGGAGGAACCAGACTCAGAGCCCATCCTCCAGGGGGCCGGCAGAGGAGCTTAAATGAACAGGATGGCAAAGTCCTAATTTACAGGGTCCAGATTTTAAGATTTGACTCTCGATGCGGGGGGCAGGCAGGTGCCTGTGCTGCTTCTGATGGCAGGATGAACAGAAAACACACATTCAATCTATTTTCCACATCTAGTAGAGGGTTTCCGTGAGCCCGGAGCACAGAAATCATAAGCCATCCTGGATGGAGTACCAGTCTAACACAGGACACTCACACAGCATGTGCGTAGAAACTGGAAATACCCAGAGCATGTGTGCAGTACCCTGACTACATTTAGCTCTTGAAGGTGATAGTTAAGGGGTGAAATTTCTATTACTTACATTGAATATAAACATTGAGAATAGAAAGTGAAGGCTTGAATTGTGAGCTGCTGTTAATTAATAATAAATATGGGATTATGCATCTCCATCTTTTTTCCTGACTATATAACCACCAGGTTGTGCAAAGTAGGAGCCGCACACCATCGTGTCCTCCAACCCACTGGCCTCCGGATACAGAATCCAGTGCACATCTTCCATAGAATCGGTTAATTAATCACACCTATGAGCTATTTTGTACCGTTTCTGGTCAGTGTCCCATTGTGAGATATTGTGAAATCATTCCGTATTGACAGAGATAAATTGTTCAAGTTCATGTTTTGTTTCAATCAACCAGTTGATCACTCTGGAACTGTGACTCTTTATGCCCAACTGGTCGGTCAAAACTAAATCCTGGTCTGGATTTTTACTTTCTGGACCAGAGCTACCCACTTCTGTTTACCAAACTTTGGACATCTTTTGTGTATACTTACTCCTTGTGTTTCACCCCTTTGGAAAAGTACCAGTCAAAATATCGACCCCTGCCCGTCATTATGATTTTCAGATTTTGCATTGTGTTTATCAACAGAAATGGCTCCTCCTGCACATAAACCTCAACTCATTTTCGCACCTTCAACACCGGAAGAATGTTGGCATGGTGCTGAACCACTGCAGCAACATAATAAATTCAGATTTTCCTTATTCACTGTCGAACAACTGCGTCCCATCCGGAGATGAAAACCAGAATGCAACCCGCACAATGACACATGCAACACTGTGCTCTCCCATGGAATGAGACAGGCACTGAAGACAATCCTCTGGCCCGTGCAAGGCAGAGTTTGATTTCACGTCACATGAACCTCTGGTGATGATCGCACACGTCCATCAAAGGAGACACGAGGGGAATGTTACGGTGGCTGTACGTGACTCTGCAACATATATGTGTATATATATATATATATATATATATTCACCCTTTTCATATATATATATACTGTATGAACAGGGCGAATATTCTTTCAATCACTAGTTGATGAGGGATGTTCTTCATTTTCTCCAGTGTCTGCCAGTGTTCAGAAGTGGGCGGGTCCCTGTTTAAAAAAATGATTCGACTGATTGTATTTTTATGGAAATGCGTAACATCCAATCAGTCTGCATTCATCACTGCCGCCATCTTGGAGGGCAGCTGTCTGGGAGAGTCACGGCCGGCCAGCACAATTCACTTTCTGGGGCAGTGAGATCTGCTTTGGTGCTCACAGAAATGCAAGGTTGTCGTGTTTGATTAATTTGAGATCACTGTCATATCACAACAAACACTAAAGTGGCTGATTATTCTTGAGTCAGTATTACATCCTCCTTATATGTTCATATCCGGCCCATCTCTTCTAAATTAGGAGATTAACCATAAATTAGTGAACAATTTATATGAAGACAAGCTTACGGTACAAAACAATATTAATGTATATATTATGAATACACCTATGGATTATTAGATTTTACAAACCTTTTTACCTACCTTTTGGGATTTTACCGTATTTGCCTACTTTAATCAAATAGAGTCATAGGTCAGAACACTTTTACTTTCTATATTTTCAGAGATAGTTAGATCAGTATACAATCATTAAGCCCAGCTTTTATATACTACACTTAATGCAACCCCCTTTTTTTCCTGTTCTCTCCTTTTTGACTGCCTTCTCAGACAGAGCAGTTACCCATGCCATATAATATAATCATCCCATATCCTAAAATAAAATGCAGTGTCCCTCTTTAAACCAGTACAGGACATGGTGATCTCACAATCCATCGCTTGGCAGCGGTGAATCTGAGCTTTGTGGTGCACAGTGACCGGTGAGGTCCAGTCACAGGGTGGCATCTTGTCTCTATGTTTTTTCCCGGCAGACAATAGCTAAGGAATGGCTTACCACCCCTGTTTGCAGGCACTCCATGAAGATCACCCTATCTCACTATAACAGGAACCAGTATTTACTTTGTTTACTTTGCTGGCCATAAATATTGTACTTTTAGCCACCATGCTAAGATAACTGATATAGAAATCTTATAATTAGTCAGCCAGGAGCAGGCCTGTTTAGTCCCTATACATTATATTTATTCCCACAGCCATTCAAAATGATCCATATTGACCTCAGGTATGAACGAATTTTGATTTGAAATTTTGTGTGCAGAGATATTCTCCAGGAACATTGTGTTCGGGTAAAAATGTGTTAATCTATCCCTGTTCAAGAATGACTGAAGTTCACATCTTTTTTTGCGCTTGCATTTGTGATTCAAGTGCCACTCTGAGTCATTTTTGGAAAACATAAAAAAAACTTTAATGTTCCATTGTGATTCAATTAGATTTTACCACAATATATTCAATTAAAGAAAAAGAATGGCAAATATTTTACAAATTCAAAAGGTTTACCTTAAAAAAATAGCTGAAATAGTTGCCCACTGTTCTGAAAACCCATAACTGCTGAGGCTACAAATGGTATTTGGACTGTGTATGAAATGAAAAGTGTTCTGTCCTCTTTATGTTGGACTTTATGTCTTATTAGAGGAGAATTATGAGACACTTAAGTTGCATAATGTATTTAGGTAAACAGCACATAAGAATGCAGGCTGGGTGGTGGCTCATGGCCGTCCAACCTATACGGCAGTGGCTTTGATTTTTGTCTCCTTAGTATGTCTTTATTATTAAGCTTTTTTCATCCTGCAGTCCAAAAACATGCCATTTTTGAGAAGTAATATCTCTAAAATGTCTATAATTTTCACTCGTGTGATGGACAGGCATTCTGTCAAGAACGTTTCCAGCCTTCTGCTCACTGGGATGGGCTCCCGACTCCGCACAGCCTTGTACTGGATAAGCAGTTCTGGAAGATGGATGGAGAAAGGGCAACTTTCTCGCTCTCTAAGGAGTTTTAAGTTCACTCATAAAACACTGTGGCAGGTCATGGAGTGAAGGTCGGGTCAGCGTTTTGGATAGAGGTACTGTACAGAACAGCAAAGCTCACTTAAACACTATTAAAAGTCTATTAAAGAAATAAGACAAAATGAAACAAGGCCCACCTAATGACCAAAACAAAACAGTGTTTAAAAGCGAACTCAATGAATATTTAAATAACCCATAAAGCACAACGCGAGCTTAAATCACTAATCTCAAGACCCATGGTGCTGGATCTTTACAGGTACATTCTCCCTGCCCCCGGAATCTACTGAGCTGACCTTCTTCCAACCCTGACAAGGTAATCAATCCGATCAGGGCCAAATGGGCTTCATTACTCGATGCATGGGGATGGTGATTAATCGTGGTAGTAATGAAGGAGCTTGCCTAACCATAGCCCTGTCCCTCTCCTCCACCTCAAACTACTTTTTTAACATCATGGCACACACACATAAAACAATATGACATAAATAACAATGCATATCTATCCATCTTCCAGGGGCCTGCACCATATCTCAGACAACATAGGCCACAAGGCAGGGGTGCACTCAGAATTGGATGCTGGTCCATCACAGGGTACATACACAAACTAGGGGCAGTGTAGCAGTGCTGACGGCATGTTTTCGACTGCAAGAGGAAGCCTGTGCCCAGAGAACTCAACCTCTACCTATGCAGAGAGCAGAGGTCAGATCTGAACCCTCAACCCAGGAGGCAACATGTTTACCCAACTACCTGCCCTGGCCATAAATCTCCATCAAAACCTCCTGCAATGTCACTTAACAGTTATTCAGCATCATAAATGTTCTTTCTAGATTAATAATAATAATAATAATAATAATAAAATAATAATACACCTCATGTTTATATTGAATCAACAAATACATTTAAATGATCATACCATTATTTTGGAAAATGTTTGTTTTTTGTTCAACAAAGCAGGGTTACTCCATTTATACTGTATAGTATATAGATATTCAATAAATAAACTGGAATAAAGTGAAGAATTAACAAGCCTCAGTACATTGTTCACCTGCCACATAATTTTATTGATGGTGTTGGCCATGTGCTTTAACAATAGATATAAGAACATGAGGAAGGTGATGGTGATGATAAAATGACTGATAGCAATAATAAAAACTATTAGGTTTACAACATTTAAGAACAGAAAAAGGAGTTTCCAGTACAGCCATGTCAATATTCACTAACAGTCCAACTTGCGTATTTTTCACTGGATGGGATGCATTTTTTCCTCTTTAATGCTGTAAATTCTTTGGCTCCTGTTAAACAAAGAAAGGAATAATGCAATCTGAATGTGTACGGTGGCTGATTAATTAGCTTCAGTACCTTTCGATTCTACTTAAATGGCTCAATATTTAATTAAGGAAGAAAAAGTTACTCAATTTCATTAGAGATGAAGAGCCAACAGATGTTCCATTGAGTTTACGCTGATGTTGGGGAGCAGTTTACAAGGATATTTGCTATGCTCAATGTAGAGCATACATTTTAAAAAGGAGATGCTGAATTCAATGTGGGAAATTTACGACATTCATTTCTGTGTTGCGTTGTGTAGTCACAGGATGGCATTGGATTGTCAGTAAATGCAGATGAAATCAACAACGAAAGTGATCTGTGTAGAGGGAGACAGTCTTTGGAGTTTTCCTGTCACTATATGGTTGTAACTTCCTGGTTAAAGAAAAGCATGCTGGGAGTACAACAGTTAATGTTATTTAACATAATTACACATGTTCTTGCTTTGTTTAATGTGTGTTTTCTCCCTGGTGCTTGGGATAATGCATCACAGGTAAGTAGGTATTTTTTGGGGGTAAAGTTTAAATACACTGTTGGGGAATGTGCTATCAGAGTAGAACTTGGTGGGTTTCCAGTAAGAAAGGCAATGGAGTGTGCTTCACTAATTACCTTCTTTTGTTGTGTTAAACTATACTCTGCTTTCAGTGGCATTGCCTTTGTGAATGGTGCAGTATATTGGGGATGTCTCCATTTGTTCTTTCTGACTAAGTATAAGCATTTTTAACCACTGTTACATGTGGGTTAAGCACTGGTAACTGGTTATCAGTGTTTGAAGACAAAGACCAGAGATTATGCTATTATTATTATTATTATTATTATTATTATTATTATTATTCCAGCTGAGCTCCCTATTAATTGCTGATTAGATTAATGCTGCTAACCAAATTAAGCTGAGATTTGCCTAAAACCCTGTAAACACAGTCAGTTTGGTCAAGGAATATTTTTCATGGTGAAAGGCCATTGAAGTTGGAGAGGATTATACATTACACACTTACATAATTCTTCACACATGCAAACCATTCTGCTAGGAAAAGATGTTGCTGAACTGTATGTCCTAGACATTGTTCATTACTAATTGTTTGAAATCTGAGCTTCATTTTAAATTTCAGGGTTAAGATTACCCTGGGGCCTATCCCAGAAAAAACAAGATAAAAGGAAGGGGATTTCCTAGATAGGATGACAGTGTAAAGCAGTCCTTGGGCCCCAGCAGACTATGTTTCTGTTATCTTATGTTATGTTTCTGCTCCCCCCGAGGTGTATTGAGAGCTGAGAGGGAGCAAAAATGTGGACTATCTGGGGGTCCCGGAGGACTGAGTTCAGAAACACTCTCATGGATTTAAATGATATATTCCTCTAAATTAAGCCCAGTACTTAATTGCTTATCATATGAATTTTGTATCATAGAAAATTGCTTCTATTCATTTTGCATTTGTATTTTGCAGTGTGAGTTTGTGAACTTGTGAACAGTTACATGTTTCCAGTTTCATGTAAAGGACTAACAGCTAAACTAATGAGTGAGTTAATGATTAGTTAAATGAATAAATATCACTTATTATAGACCGTCTCCCAACACTTCATTGAGAGTCAGCGTACGGCACACTTTGCCCGCTTTAATCACCGAGGTCACTTTTTTTTCATAGAATTAACATCCTCCCCGCAGCTAAGTGCACCGTTTGACTGGGAATTAGCATGGCACTTGGAATGCATGGACAGTAGGCCATTGGCCCAGCCTGAAGAAGACAAATGAGCAGATTTGCGCTTCAGGATCTTTCAGTTGCAGGAGTTTTAATTACAGCCGCCTGCATCGCCGGCCTCTAACGGCCTGCTCGCAGTCTAGGATGCAGGATGACAGACGACAGGCCTGACTGAGACTGACAAGGACAAACAGCCGCTGGTGGGGGGTATATCCTGACTGCTGTTGCTATGTCACACACATAGTAAACGGGACTTTGCTGTGGGGGAGCTTGAAGGCAAGCACCTGGTGCCTGGGTCTCCCCCAGTGGGGCCTGGCCGAGCATAGCCCAAAGAAACAACATGGGCCTGCCCTCCTGTGGGCCCACCACCTGCAAGGGGAGGCCTAGGGCTTAGGTACAATGTAGATCAGCTGGCAGTTAAAGGCGGGGGCCTCCACAGATCAATCGTTGGCTACCAAAACTGGCTCTTGGCAGATAAAATGTAACCTCTCTGGTTGGAAAGGAGTCTGAGCTGGTCCAGGAGGTAGAGAGATACCGACTTGGTGACTACATACAGTTGGACTCACCTCAAAATGTAAGACTCGAGCTAAACTCCTGGAGAGGGGCTTGAGTTGCCCATGGTGAGAGGTGCCGGGAGGAATGGCCTGGCTGATCAGAATACACGCGGTGATCAGTTAGTGGATTTCTGCACTAACCACAGTTTGTCTATAACGAACACTATGTTCAAACATATGGGTGTTCATAACTGCATCTGGCACCAGAGCACACAGTTCGATTATCGATTTTGTAATCATGTCATCGGATCTGTGTCCGCATGTTTTGGACGCTTGCCCTGGTGGTGAGTTGGATCCGATGGCGGAGGAAGATGCCAGATAGACCTGGTAGACCCAAATGGATAGTGGGACTTTGCTGGGAGTGTCTGGTGGAGGCCCCAGTCCAGGTGATTTTTAACTCACACCTCCTGCAGAATGTCTCTTGCACCTCAAGGGGTCAGAGGACATTGAACCTGAACCTGACATTGACCCTGAACGGTCCATGTGCCAGGACTCCATTGCTGAGGTGGCTGTGGGAAGCTCTATGGTGTTGATGCCTGTCATGGTGGAACTCTCCAAACCTGATGGATAAAGGGAGCTGTCAGGCTGAAGAAGGAGGCCTTCTGAGCTTGGATGAAACAGCTGACAGGTACCGGCAGGCCAAGCAGGTCTTGCCCATGTATAGGGCTGAGGTCAGTGAAGTAGCCGAAAAACTCTTTGGTGGTAAGGGTGGAAGAGATTTGCCCCGAGTTCTTGATAGGTCTTGATGTTGTGGGCTGTCTTGGCTGACTTGTCTCTTCAACAGACTGGGGTGGTGGTCCCAATCTTTAAGAAAAGGGACAAGAGGATGGGGGGGGAGGTCGCATAGTGGTGCAGTGGTTAACACTGTTGCCTCATATCTCTGGAACCAGGGTTCAAGTCTCTGGCCAGGATCCATGTATGTGGATCCAAAAACATGCTCAGGCTAATTGGAATTCCAAATTGCCCATAGGTGTGAATGTGTGAGTGTCTGGTGTGGGAATGTGCCCTACAATGGGTTGGTGTTGTTCCCTGCCTAGCACCCATAGGCTCTAGACTCCCTGCAACCATGAACAGGACCAGCAGCTTCAGAAAATGGATGGATAGACCTGAGGTGTTACAACCTCCAGGGGATCAAACTCCTCAGCCTCCCTGGGAAGGTCAATGCCAGGGTCCTGGAGAGGAGGGTTTGCCCTTTGGTCAGACCTCAAGTACCTCCTGGGGAGCTGTTTTAGGCATGTTCAACCAGGAGGAGAGATTATATCTTTCAGCTTGTCTGGGAACACTTTGGTATTCCTCTGGTGGAGTTGGAGGAGGTGGTTGTGGAGAAGGAGGTCTGGGCATCCCTGCTTAGACTGCTGCCTCCATGACTTGAGCCTGAATAAGTGGCAGATAATGAATGGGTGGATGGATGGACCTTTTGTTTATGTGTGGAGGTACAGCCAGAGGTATTGTCTTCATGCATTAAATATGGGATTTTTCTCAGCAATTAATGGCTTTGAGGCTCCCAGTTTCCACTGAGCTCACAAGATAAATAAAATGCATTACAGGTTGCTGCAAAATCACAAAGAGTTCACGCCTCAATTGTCAAATCAGGAAGCGTAATCTAAGTGAGTTGGGAATGAGTAGAGGAGAATTAAAAGGCCATTTTAAAAATGTGTTTAAAAGATATGGCCTAGAAAAGATGAGCTATTATGCTGATTATATTGAATGTTTATTTGTGAATTAGATTTTTGGTATTTTGGTACAATCTTATGCTATTAAACATGAAATAAAGTCAAATTCAGTTCAAGTAATCACAATCAAAGTTCACTGGATACTATTCACTTTGCAGTATCAGCCATAACATTAACACCACCTGGCTAATATTGTGTAGATCCCCCATGTGCCACCAAAACAGCTCAGACCCCTCAAGGCATGGACTCCATAAGCCCTCGGAAGGTGTCCTGTGGTATCCGGCACCTAGATATTAGTAGTCGATTGTTTAAGTCCTGTAAGTTATGAGGGGAAGCGACTTTCTAATGCAACAGCTGACCATAAGCTTGTCTAGCAGTGCCTCAAGAATCGGAGGATGACATCAAAGGACCTTCAAAGGGAATGAGAAACATTAAGTGGTGTGACATGCATAGCTAGGACAGTTAGTACCAGGCTCCTAGAAGCAGGACTAAAGTCCCATAAAGCACGGATGAAGCCGAGAGAAAAGAGAAACATCTTACACAGATGCATAACCATAAATTGAGAAATGAGTGAAACAAAAAATTGTGCTGTGGTCTCTTCATTTTTTCCGGAGCTGTACTTGGTCTGCAGCAATGCTTAGGTGGGCCTACGTGGTATGTGGCAAAGTACCATCCAAATCAATGCCAGAACCCAAAGTGCACCTGCAGAGCATTGTCCAGAGCATCTCACTGCCTCCGCCGCCTTGCCTTCTTCCCATAGTGCATCCTGGTGCATCTCAGGATAATGCTTTGCATTTATCTTAGGTACGTCTTTCAAATTATGCTGAGCCTAATTTGAAAATAGAGATGGCATCTTTACAGTTAAATGAGGCCTTAATAATTTAATGTTCAATACTGTTAAATTCGTTATGCAACGTGAACAGGCCGCGTCCTCACAGTCTGACAAAAACCTGCCGACTTTTATCATACAAATTTGTCCTTGGTCATGTCAGTGCAGATAAAAAACTGCAGTGTGAGCATGTATAGAACCGTCCACGTTCAGTAAGACAGGCTGGACTGCCCCAGACCTGGTGCTGCTGATGTCCGCTTGCCACAGCAGCAAATAAATATTCAAATATAAATTCAAATATCGAGGATGGTACATTACTTTGTTAATAGTACAATTTGCCAAGCCTACAGATTTTTTACATTGCCGGACATGTAAATAAATATGCACAACACGTAGTTTAGTAAAAGCTAATGTACGTGCATGGCTAGTTTTAAAATTGCTGAATTTGAATGCTCTGCAGCTCTACAGATAACAGGTTTTGTTTCTGTCACTCGCACGCACCCCCCCCACCCCGACAAACACGCACACACAGCTACTTTACAGATTATGCTTTTAAAATAGTTACAGTGCAGCCACATAGTAAAATTATGCCCCCCCCCCCCCCCCGTGTTGTGTTTCTCCCGTGGACAACGGAAAGTCCACCCCAACGGGACAACACAAGGGTTGACCACAACACACCCCAACACAAGGGCCCACGCC
>JAODKM010000118.1:700947-742534 GCA_026780845.1 Petrocephalus sullivani | reverse complement strand
TTTTTAAAAAAGTTACAGTGAAGCCCCCAAATAAAATTATGCCCCCCCCCCCCCCAGTTTGTTTGCTGCCAATGAGAAACACTGCCAGTTACCGACATTAGAGAAAATGAGAGATTTAACACCCCCCCACCCTTGAAATTTGCTTCCTCCCCAAAATGTATTTCTACAAGCCTGATAAGATTAACATGCTAAACAATGGCAGTGCTATGTGAAGGAAAAGAAAGCAGATATATTTTTATTTGTATTCTACATTGTTTCCAGGTAACAAAAGAGCGGCGAACAGAAAGGGACCTTGTTAGTGAGGATGGTAAAAGCTAAAATGGCCACATCTATCCCTTTTTGTTAGCTTGCTTCTCCATTTTAGGGCAGCGGTGGATTCCTTCTCAGTTTCACACCTACGTCCAACTGCAGGAATTCAGCTGAACTGCACGTCTACGTTTGGTGAAAGGAAGCTAGAGAACCCAGGGGAAACCTACACAGACAAAGGAAATGTCACACGTACACTGCACGCACGGACACACACAGAGCCAGGGCCTGATCCACGCAGACAATGCCATGGAGACCCAGGCTGGAAGAGGAGTCTGCGCACCTTGTGCTGTGTGTATAGGTCACGTGAGACACCTGTAACTGCCAGACCTTCCCTACAAGGCCAGTCTTTCAGTTCCTCTGTGAGGAACACAAGCATCGGAGGAGATTCAATAAATCTGTTGTTTTTATTTATTTATTTTTTTAATATTGATTACTGCAGCCCTGTCTTTTCGAGAATAAAACAATACAGCAAGAAAAAAACTGTTCTTTGTGTCTAAGCAGTGTTTATGTCAAGGTACTAAAAGTATGATTTTATTTTTGATATATGTTATGAATGGCATTGTTGCAAATGTGCATGGTAAAATCGCTTCGTCATGTTGACAGGTTTATAACTGCCATTATTCCGAAAAGTAGCAACGACATAGTTAGCCATTAGCGGCAATTATCAGCTTTGCCACATTTACGCAAGATTAATAGGCGGTAATGGCAGTTTTATTGACTGTGTTTCATTTAGACTTAAAGGTGTGTTTATTGCTGGAGCTAATCCTTCTAAATGAGACCCGGGACAAAAGAACAAGAGCTAAAGGACGACTACTGATTGCAAAGACGGCAGCTGCAATTTTGACTGATGCCAGAAACGTGTTATATGGCTGCTTCCCGGGATGATGCAATGATTGTATTGATTCTTCACTTCGTTCTCTTTTCCTGAAGAATCTTTGTTTACATTTGTACACTACACCCATTGGTACAGATGGACATTTTTATGCCTGGAATTCTGGGTTGCTGCCAATCTCAAAGGTACAACAGCTGAACCTCATCCAGGGATCTGAACATCAACTTTTTGTTTAGAGACTCTTGGCATCTGTACAGATATATGTAAAAAATTGTTAATTGTGGTTTAACCTTGGCTGTACATTGTCATTAGCTGTACTGTCATTAATATTCTCAGGATCAGTCATCACTTATTATTATACTTAATGCTATAAAAATTGCACTACACCAGTGACTAAAGACTAAATAGAAAATTTTTCCCCATGAAAATCAGGTTTGCTTGTGTGGTGCGAATCTCTTGGTGAGATACTACTGAATCTGCATTTTTTTTACTTTATTACTGCATTTATTTCCCCAGGTGATTTCAAGTCCATTATTCCAACTTTTTTTAGGTACTTGAGGAAGATGGGCCATCGACAGCATCCCCATTGTGTGCCCGGGAACACAGAGAGGCCTGTTGTCTCCCCTGTCCTCTCAACTTTAAGCTCAGCACAATGGCTCTGCATCTGGGTCATTCGGTTCGGCTGGCTCACAGAACAAAGGGCTCTCATTCGTGGATAAAAAAAACTACTAAGGCTGCTGGGATGGGAGAAGGGACATGGCAGAACACTTAAAAGATTATGAGCCTTTTTAACTACTTAAATAAATCACTCTGCGGCCTTGAAAAAGCATTTCAGACGACTGCGTGGCATAAAACAGCTGCTCGGCAGGGACAGATTAGGACCAATAATACCCTGTAACTGTAAATAACAAAAGAATTACTTCTGACCCATCGGAACAATCCACAGCACACCCTTTATAGATGCTCTAATCAGTTTTAATTTTTTTTATGCATGATCTTCTTTTCCCAGATAAACATTTAACAAAGAGCCTTTTCCAGGGCCTTATACAAAGAATGTCAGATCGGCCCAAGAGCATCCCATTATATCTGACATTTACAACAAAATATACACAAAAAAAATGTAACACTACCCATGTAACAAAACACCACTCGTTAAGTTAAACCTTTTTAGTTATGGTCAATATAATTCCAAACAGAAATCCCCAGGTTGGAAAAAGCTGCCCCTCACTGTCAACAAAAAGACATTGTGCTAAGTTGCCATTCACACAACTAAGAGATATTAAAGACTGAATATCACAATAAGATCAATAAATTTATTCCTTTAAATACTGCAACTGAATTCTACTCTGTCAGTACCTTTGAGGGTATAATTATTTGTCACACAGGCTGTTGCCTGATGGGTTTGCAATTGTAGCATAACTATAGGCAAATGTATCTTTTTAGGTACAGAGATGGATTCTGAGGAGCATTTTGTACCATTGGGGAAACATTAATGTTATTTGTAACTTAGGGTACACATCTGTACAGTACCATGACTATGCCTTTTTTCTGACAATGCAGAAAGCCATGGATATAATACTCATAGTGGGCAGGGCTGGATTGTGATTTTGTAAAGAGTGTCTAATTGCATCATATTAATTCATGAGGAAAATTACGCAGTCCAAGAAAATTAGACCATATACTAGATCAGGGGTGTCAAACTCCAGTCCTGGAGGGCCGGAGCTCTGCACGTTTTTGGGTTTACCCTCATTTAACACACCTGATTCAACTCCTCACAGCTCATTGTACTAATTACCACACAGCTCTTCAGCTCAATGATTTGTGGTGGACCAAGGAAAGAACTAAACTACACAAGACACTGGCTCTCCAGGAGTTTGACACCCCTCTACTAGATCATATACTAAAAACATAGTCTTTTTCTTCTCATTTGTAAAACTCTTGAGGATGCTATTTCTAACTTTTTTGCACAGAATAACCTTCTGAAGCCTCATCAGTCTGGCTTCAAAGCTGAAGACTGAGATTACCCTGCTGATTGTTCTGGAGTGATCTGCTAAACGCTGCATTTAAATAACCTATCATCATCATGCAGGACTTAACTGCACATTTCTACATGGTGAACCACCACATCCTTCTGTCCACCCTCTCTCCACTTAGCATCACTGGTGCAACTCTGTTTAATCATTAGAAACATCCTTCCAAATGTCTTGGGCAAACAAGGTATCTAAGACTGTCAGTGGCGTGCTTCAATGTTCAGATCTTGACCTCATAATCTTCTCACTGTATACCAACTTTCTTGTTCTGATGATCCAATCATGTTTCCTACCACTGCTGCACTGACAATATCCAACTTTACCTGACCTTCCAATCCAGAGGACATCATAGTCCCATTTACAGTCTCATGTGCCACACTGACATCACAACCTGGATGAGGGATTGCCACCTCCTGGTGAACCTCTCAAAGACATCTTCTCTTCCCTGCTAGCCCTACCGTTCATTACTGTACAGCATGGATCATCAATGTTGTCATGGTCTACTATGAAGCTAAGGGTTATGATACATGGGCAGCAATCCTTTACAGACCACATTGCAGTTATCTCCTGATCTTGGAAATTTGCCTTCTGTAATATTTTGAAAATCAGAATGCATAGTTAACTCCTTGTCCAGGCATTTGTGATCTCATGGCTAAATGACTGTATCTCTTTTTTGATGCCAGAATGAAACCACCACATATAATTCTAAATGGAACAGTGCATCAGGCATCCATTCTCTGTTGACTGCTCCGGAGCAGTGTTACATATTTTGCTGATACTTTTATCCAAAGCAACACACATTTCAAAAAGCGGGGTCAGATTATCCCTGGAGAAATTGGGGTCAAGGGTCTTGCTCAAGGGCTCAGGAGTGAAACCACTCCATCAGCCATGGGATTTGAACTGGTGACCTTCCCAATCACCTGCAACTGACTTCCTGCTAAATTCTTTTGGTGATATTTAAATTGCTTTTCCCCTATTTGCTTCCAGCAGTGCTTAGTTGCTTTTTGTTTAGATCTTCCACTTGTTACTGGTCACTCACTGGAGGCTTAGTCTGCAGCACTTGTCCATGAAGACAGACTGATGCGTCTGATGTAGCATTTGCTTCAGTTTAATATAACAGCGGCTAAATAAATTATAGTAAATGGTAAGGTTTCAGAATGGTTATATGTTTTCTTTATTAATGTAAGTCTCTTAAGAAATATTATAGTATGTTCATGGGTTTGTGGTGGGCATGGAGCCACAATATAGAGTAAAAAGTCCATTAACTTTAAAAAAAACAAACAACAAGTAATTGATTTCGTCACATTTTCGAAGTCTGCTCACATTATCAGATATTCTCTCTATTGGAATAGAAAGTTAGGTTGGCTCAACTCACCTGAGTTACTTTAAAAGTTACATCAACCAAGATTATTTGGTGAATATAATGCAGAATCGTGATGACTATTTTTATGGTAGCTAACTGAAAAAGTTTTATTTCAGCAACATTATCTACATTGTTCAAACACAACTGAGATTAATGAAATTAAAGTACAGCACTTTCAGAATTAAATCATTTGGTTATGTTTCTGAGTATTGGTATACAGCAAAGAATACAAGATTTTCCCTCTAGTGCAATTGCTTAAAAGAAATAATTGAGCAGTCATTTCAGCCTCGATATCCAAAGACAAACATTTTTTACAAATTATAGGTAAGATGGAACTCAAACTCAGGCCTTAAAGACCCCAGCAAAAAGCCCTTGACGTCAAACAACAGCTATTCAGACCACTCGCCTAGGATAAAATTCCTAGAAAGTACTGCCTCCTTAATCAGAAAAGGAATACATAAAAAATAGAACACAACAATTAAATAACAGGAACTACTAAATATATAATGATGTCCCTATTGTCAAATCTTTACAAGAGTTTACTGGCCTAAGCCTTTAAAGCTTTTATTGTCTTGTTTTTTAAAGCCCAGGATTTGAGCGGAGAATTGTTCTCTAAGAATTTGGGAGAGCTTTTCAATAGTTTCAAATGCCTCCATTCTTTTGGATATTCAGTATCTTGGGACATACACCAGAAGCCAAACAATACACCAGAGGCAGTGGGAATATCAGGCAACTAAATCAATGAGCAACGTCCCCCTAAGCATAGCTGTCACCCTCCATAATGTAGGTGAGTCACTTCTCACCATCCCAAGAATGAGCATTTTTGACCCCTGGGTGTGCTGTTCATGCTTATGTTCATGCTTATGTAAGGGTAGGTGTCCCAGTACTTTTGGCAATATAGTGTATGTGAGCGTCTGCCTTTCAGGGAGCTGCTGTTCCATCTAAGATGTCCTCTTCATGGTGCCCAGTGTTTCCTGCACCGGTAAAAAATACATTTTTATACATTTTCAGGGATTATGTAACTATATAGAGGCCATGTTGACATGTTGTGTATTATAAGGTTTTCTTCTTTTCGTAAGTTTTTGAGGTGACCTCAAACGTCAAACATGCTTTTTCTGGTGCGCATGTGTAGTGTTCAGACAACCATTTCACATGTCTAGAGAAAAGTCTGACATATACAGTACAGAGAAGGTCACTTTTGAAGGTAAATGGCATCATAAACTTAACATACTAAACATCAATAAGTGATATTTTTAATAGATGCTTCACATACTAGATCTTCAGCACAAGGGAGCTTAGAAATTTCTAGAACGTTATGGACATATTACTCACAATGGGTAGGCCTGATGGGCTGAGCTTCCCACTCCGTGTGAGTGGGACCCTGGGGTGAGAGCTCAAATTGCACATTCATCCTTCTTTTTGAGAGTGTGTGTCTCTACAGTTAGGACACTGTTCCTGTGCTCAGAAGGTCGCTGTTTCAAATCCCAGAGTCAGACAGGTGATTTCATAGTTGGGCCCCTGAGCAAGGCCCTTAACCCCCAAGAAATGTCCATCACTTTGTATAAAAATGTTTGCTAAATATAATGTCCCATTAATTAATGGTACTGCTAACAGTTGGTCATTAGAAATGTATATATTATTGCTGCTTAAATGTTTAGTACTGATGGGACTTGGGGAAGCAATAATTAACATCATAATAACACTGCAAGATCACTTTAACATTTTACAGTAACTTGGTACCTTTGGTATCTCAGGAAAACACGTTATCATTGCAGGCCACGAAAGGTCTTCTTCAATATCTGTGGGAGAGCGCACACATATGGTGAAGATGTGTGTAGGAACTGATACTGTACATCTTTTCCCTTCTTCTGAAAGTCATGAGCAAATGTAGAATGCAGAATGTAGAAGGTACTAAATAAGAGATAAAAGATGTGTTGTGATTCATTAATGATGAACAAACAGAAGATCAATATTTCACTTTTTATTCATTACTTGTTCCTTCAGTAGTTCCTTAGTTCCTCCAGTTGTTCCTTCTGTAGTTGACAAAGGTTTACAGAATGAATAGATATAGAAACAAATATAATAACTGACTGAGATAAAATAGGTGTCACAGTTTGATAATGATGAATGGACATCAGATCAGTATGTTACTAAGACTTAGTTTGTGGTTCATAAATACATTTGTAATAGCACAATACTACATTATTTGTGTCCCCTCAAATAAAGTGTTAACAAAATATCATTCACTTAACATTTCAAGTAAAATTCATTTACTGAATGCAATTCAGATCATGTTTCATAGGAGGATTTCAGCTTCAGAGGACTTGTTCATTATAGAGCCCTTGGCAGTGGTCACCCTCCCCATTTCTTGTCATCTACCTGCCTGATGGATTCAGTTTCCTTTCAGATCCAGAGCACCAGATCCAGCTTATCAAGCAGACTGATTATCTGGATCAAATGTAAGATAAGATAATGCTTTATTGATCCCAAGGGAAAATTCTTTGTGTTCTGTTGGAACTGAACTCTGCAGGAAGGTAGATCTGTAGGAACAGGTGTGGTGGCAGTTGGTGTATAACCCCCATGCTACGTGGCCCCTTTAAAACTGTTCACTTTGATATAGTAGCCTGAAACGTTTTTTCCTCCTTGTGCAACACTGCCAGTATCCAAAGTTTCACAGTACTGTAGTGAAATGGGCAATCCATTGTTACTTATACACTTATCCAAAGCAACTTACAGTAGAGGGTTACAATTTATGTGTATTTCATGGACAACACACCCTTTGCAATGTTAGCACAGCGCTCGACTTGATGAAGTACAGGAGACCATAGTCAGTCAAATTTTGACATCTTGGAGTTGTTTTAGCTGATTGCATGGGGCAAAATCACCCACTGCAGCAAATTACTCTTAATCTAATATTACATGAATAAATTTTACAGTGATAAAAGCTAACCTTGTTCCTTGTGCTACCCTCATTACATGCATTACTGCTTGTGTCCTTCCTGCATGACGAATGCCACACCCAATTTTAACCGCATTGTTTATTTAATTATTTTGAATTTTATTTTTAAATACATAGGCTATAATATCGAGTTGGTTCACCTTTTGCAGCTATAACAGCTTCAACTCTTCCGGGAAGGCTTTCCACAAGATTTAGTCATGTGTTTATGGGAATTTTTGACCATTCTTCCAGGAGAGCATTTGTGAGGTCAGGCACTGATGTTGGATGAGAAGGCCTGACTTGCAGTCTCCGCTCTAATTCATCCCAAAGGTGTTCTGTCGGGTTGAGGTCAGGGCTCTGTACAGGCCAGTCAAGGTCCTCCACACCAAACTCGCTCATCCACATCTTTATAGACCTTGCTTTGTGCACAGGTGCGCAGTCATGTTGGAACAGGAAGGGGCCACCTCCAAACTGTTTGCACAGTTGAGAGCATGAAATTGTCCAAAATGGCTTCGTATGCTGAAGCATTGAGACTTCCTTTCACTGGAACCAGAGGCCAAGCCCAACCCTTGAAAAACAACCCCACACCATAATCCCCCCTCCACCAAACTTTACACCTGGCACAATGCAGTCAGACAAGTACCATTCTCCTGGTAACCGCCAGACCAAGATTCATCCATCAGATTGCCAGACAGAGAAGCATGATTCGTCACTCCAGAGGAAATAACTCTCTACTGCTCTAGAGTCCAGTAGTGATGTGCTTTACACCACTGCATTCGACACTTTGCATTGCACTTGGTGATGTGAGGCTTGGATGCAGCTGCTTGGCCATGGAAACCCATTACATGAAGCTCTCTACGCACTGTTCTAGAGGTAATTTGAGGGCACACAAAGTTTGCAGGTCTGGAAGTTGAGGGCCCAATACTCATACAGTATTTGATCCCAGTTGCTGAAAGAGAAGGGTAAACATTACTTGCTGTCCCATCAACAGGCCAGGATGGTCACATGACCGGCCACTTTCATCTCTGCTGAAATTCCCCTGACAGCTGAATTTAACTTCATATAACAGGCAGGATCAGGGTGCCTGATTAGGGGCCTGCATATCAGTCATGATCTAAATATATGGGTTTCAGAGGGGCCCTCGTTACCATCTCATAGTTCCTGCTGATAATTACTTGCTGCTCATTAACAGGCACTGCTAAAGGAGGCCACTCCATCTAGGAAACTGTCACGAGGGAATCAATAATATTAATGGGCCTCACAATACAATGGGCTTCTCTGTGCATACCTGAAGGCGTGCTAGTGCAGCTGAAGGGCGATTATTAACTTGTCTTTTTAGGATTGAAGTGGATTCAAAGGTCCCTTGCAGCCTCAGTGGCCATTGATTGTGCTTATTTTCTCTTTTTATCATCACTTTGGCCATAATTCAGTAAACACAATAAAAAAATTAACACCTTTAAAAGCGTCTTTTCCAATTTTTATTTGATTGTCTAAAATTGTTATTGCACTGCATAGATGGCAGTGTTTGGTCTTGCAAAAAGCAGTACAATTGGGACACTTTTTGAGTTTGAGTCTGTGGTAACACTTTCTGTGAAGCCCATATTCATAAAGCCTAATAACTGTTCTTATAATTTATTGTAACAAATTCGTAAATGCATTATCATTGTCGGTATAAGAATTCGGGATGCTTTGTGCTGCATTATGAACGTGTTTATAGTGCATTATAGATGAGAGCTTCATAGAGCATTCATAATTCATAATACACATGCCTATAATGTGCTATGCCTTTTCATAAGTACAGTGGTACCTTGACTTACGAGTTTAATTCATTCCGTAACTCAAATTACTTGTATGTCCAATCAATTTTCCCCATTGAAATGAATTGAAATGCCATTAATCCATTCCGGACCCCCAAACGCCACATTTTTTTGCTACATGTTTTTAAATAAGAAAAATGTACTTATAAATAACAAATATTGTATAAAAACACAATACAATAGAATGTACTGCAATAAACTGGTTTTATTAAGTATAATGTACAGCATTTACCTTATAATTCTGAGGCATATCACAATGTTATAGTGCTCCTTCCAGAACTCTCAAAGGGTGAGGTTTGTGCTCTCCATCACCTCAAAGTAGCAGCGGAACAGGTGCTTGGTGAAGAGCTTCTTGAAATTAGAAATCACCTGCTGGTCCATGGGCTGCAGGATAGGGGTGGTGTTGGGTGGAATGTAGAGAACCTTTATAAACTTGAACTCTTTGAGGATCTTCGAGGTTAGGTCGGTGAGCAGGCGCATTGTCCAAGACGCGAAGGGCTTGCAGGGGTATCCTGGAGATAATTCTTAAGGTCAGGACCAAAGACCAAATTCAGCCACTCCACAAAGAACTGCCTGGTGACCTACGCCCTCGAGTTTGCTCTCCACATAACCTGCAGTTCTTCTTTCAGAATCTTACGTGACTCAATGGCTCTGGGATTTTCTGAATGATAAACGAGCAACGGCTTAATCCTGCAGTCGCCGCTCGCATTGGCGCACAGTGCGAGAGTTAGCCTATCCTTCAAGGGTTTGTGGCCTGGAATTCTCTTCCACCCTCTGCCATTATATAAGTCCTCCTTGGAATCTTCTTCCAGAAAAGTCCTATCTCGTCACAGTTGAAGATTTGCTGGAGGATGTATCCTTCAGCTGCTATAATTCCAGCAAAAGTTTTGAGGTAATCCTCAGCTGCCTTCATATCCGCACTGACCGCCACACCATGCCTGACAACGGAGTGAATGCCAGTCCTCTTTTTAAAATTCTCGAACCAGCCCGGCTGGCTTTAAACGGCATGTCATCTGCTTCTACTTCTCAGCACTGTCCTTCACACTCACTTTCTTCGGACACATAGTTGGAAAAATGAAGTTTTGCAAAATAACCGCAAGCACAAATGCGATACTTTATGAATGCATTATGGAGGTATGTGTGATGCACTATAATGACTGCTTTAAATAAAGTTTGTTAGCAAATCCTTTGTTGTGAGCGGACGCAGTGGTGCATAGGTTTAGGTCGTACGAACGGGATGCACGACTTTAAGGCAAAAAGTCGTTGATTAAGGTTTTGGAGGACAGATGATAGTCTTGCGGGAATAGTCTTTCATATATATATTTTTCCCCAGTTATATTTCATATTTTTTTCTGTCAGTCACATTCCCATCTGATAGAGTTGAAGTGTTAGGATCAACTCAATCATCTTCTGACCCCAGAGACGTGCCCCAGGAAGCATAATGAGGTGAAATTCTCCCCTCACGAAAAGCCACCCTGCAATATTGTTCCTGGTCGAATCGCACATATTGAACTAGGCCAAGTCAATCTCTGTACAATCTCTAGTTGCCATAACACATTGAAAATCTGATGTAATAGAAGTAGAGGTTTGGAGGTAGATCAGCCATGACATTTCACCTGTAGAAGTTTCCTGTTTTAATTGCAAAGCCACAGTAAAAATGACTTCATTTATAGTACATAGGAAACTGCCAGCTGTGATTTAATCTAAAAAAAAGTAATTTATTTTTTTCCTTACTTTGTATTTCATATAAATGCCCCTATGTTGCATTGTGACCGAAAAGTTGGACAAACTCATAAATCTTTTCTGTGTTTTATATATTGAAATGTTTATTCATTCTAAACAAATGTTAGTCTTAAGTACAACTCGTCTGACATGAAGGAACCTCTAACAAAACATTATTTTTTTCTTTTTTTCCTGGCCAATCTGATTACACCAAAACACACCACACATCACACATTTATACAAACCACACATACACTGTGTACGATTGTGATTGTACAAAATAAAAATCAGAGCAACAGACTTACAATGAAGTGCTAGTTTTGGGGCAACGATTAAGGAAACGCACCACTGAGGTCCCCTGAGCTACCACTCAGATACCACTGAGGTCCCCTGAGCTACCACTCAGATACCACTGAGGTGCTCTGAGCAAGGTACCGCCCCCACTTTATTTTTGTTCCACATTAACTCCTATTGCTATTTCAGTAGCCCCATAACTTCCATCCACCCACCCATCCATCCATCCATAACTGCTTATGCAGTTCAGGGTCGTGGGTCCTGTAACTTATAACAGGCTTTACTGTTGCCATTTCCCTTAGTTCACCTCTGCAGGGGCCGTCTGCAATTGGTAACCCTAGACTACTCACCCACCCAACTACCCTTTCTATGAGTAAGAGATGACAAGATCCCCTAGATCAAACTTTGATAAGTTATGTGTAATTTGTTTATGATTTGTTTGTTTGAGTTTATCCATTTCTGGGCTTTGAATTAGAACAGACCACATATTATTTTAAAATAATGTGTGTATTAATTCTGAGGAGTTTACAAACTTACTTTCACCATTGCTAAGGCATTACTATGCAATGTATTAGTATTACTAATCAATATAGTAAGAAAGTCACCATAAGCGTAATATCCATAAGACTTAATCCAGCTGTTGAAATGGCCCTTGACGTTTTATTTTAAAAAATTATTTAAGTATTTGATATTTATTTATGCAGTGCTGATGCAGCACTGTTGGGTTGGTTTTCTAACCTAAATTCCCTCCTTTTAGGTTAGACTGAAAGGTAAAATGGGTGGAAGATGATGTGCTGCCTACTATCAGCAGTTTGAAATGGGAAAGTTATCTGTATGACTGTAGGTGGCTGAAAATCCAAGCTAGACAATAATGCCTGGACCCACACATTTGGCCTGGCTGGGTTACTCCCCCCCCCCCCGCTTTCTCTGTAAATATGTAATTTTTTTCTTATTAGCTTCTTGATAAAATATTCACATTAACTGACTGTCCATTCGACTGTTTACATGAATTGTTACAGTCCGTCTTCCAAAGCTGTTTTCCTCCCTGCTTTAACACTAAAATATTGATTGGCTTTGAGGGGAAAATCTATTCGCCGGCAAATAATGACTAAACTGTTGCCCTTCCTCAGAATTCAGTTTAATTCTGTGTAAGAGCAAGTGCTTGCAGAAAAATCATAATAATAAACGTTCTGATTTATCCAATATGGCAAAACAAGCCTCTCTTCAAGAAGGGGGAAAGAAAGTTGCAACCTAAACACAAAATTCTTTGTGTTTTATGTGTAAAAATAAAAACTGCATGTAACGGAAGCTGCAGTTTGGTTTGGATAAGAACACGGACCCCAGATGTCACACTGGAAGGTTTCAGTGCCTGCAGTAATCCTATTAAAAGTACATAACACATACTCAGCTTTTTTGTAAACAAAAGTGACACAGAAACACCCAAATGTCAGCTTAAGCTGGAACTGCATCCCAGTAGTACATTAGATTTTTATGAATAGTCTTTGGTTTGAGTCACTTTCTGCCCTTGTGGAGTTGGTGGAGTTTCTGCCCCTCGCTTGCGTAGGCTTCTGCGACTTTCCTGCTACTGGCCAAGAACATGCATGTATGAGTGTGCATGTGTGTGGCTTCTGACTGCCTGGCATCCTGTCCACATGCCCCAGGCCTTGTGTCTCGTGCCACCTGGGACAGACCCCAGGCTCACTGCAGGCCTCTCCCCCCAGGCTCACCGCAGGCCTCTCCTGGAAAGTGGTTAGAACTTCAGTCGCATTTTACCGGCTCAGTTGTCATAAAAACAAGCCATCAAAACCAAAGTCAAAAATACCATACAAATGTGAATATTAAGCCTAAAGTGGCAGTAAAACCAAAGTGTTTCTAGCCACTATTTATCAAATCTGAATACTTACTGTAAGCCAAGCAATTAAAGCCTACTCATTTCCGCGCCACCCTCCCACGTTATTTCTGAAGCTGAACGGATCTACATAAAGAACGCAGCCAGCACAGATTTCTCTGCAGACCTAAAAGAAAACTTCTAGACTATTAAATGTGACCACTGTGCCTTTGTGAGAGACAGACATGAACAAGTAGGGAGACGAAGCAAAACCTCGAGCTCACCCCAGCCCCCAGGCAGAGGGAACGTGAGCCGGAATCGTGTGCCTGGCATGCAGTGGGTGCAGAGGATTTCCATATGAAATAGCTGCCACTTAGTCAGAGTTCGGGAGAAGCCTTACACAGACATGACGACGGAGACTTTACCTCCGGCAGCGTGTTGTACTTACACCCAGAGATCGGGAATGAAAGGCAACATCCCGCCAGTGACGGGGCGTCACATATTACAGAATCTCTCAAGGTGCTGCATATTTCTGTCGGCATTAACTGTGTGACAGGCAAAGCGCGCTGTAGGTGCACCTTTTAGCCCATCTATAAACCATCACACGAGATAGGCATTTGAAAAACACTATTATTGCATCAAACGATGGGCTGGGGAATATTTAAATATTTAAAGGCCAGTGTTAACTCCTCCTGAACAGTACATTTGAAATAATTTTCCAGATATTATGAAATAAGGGTACTTATATTTCACCAGAATACATACATATGCTTTGTATACCACCTCTGAGATATATACTAGTTATCTAGTTAGATGTTAATTAAATGTATAATAAATAATAGCACATGCCACTTTACACCCACCAAATTTGATTGTGTTTTTGATGGCAAACAAAGAAGGAGGTGTCTGCATGGAATGAGTGGTAGATACTGTAACACACTGCCAATCAAAATATGACTGGCAATGCTTACAGTTAAATGATGACTCAATTAACTTGGGCTGTTGTCCTCCCTAAGAAGCCCATGTTTGCCCATGGCTTGTGTTTTACATTTTTCTTTCTTTTCACAGTCGACAGAGATCTTTACTACAAATTAATTTCCATAGGTTAAGAAGGGAACAAGATTGGTAGTGGGGTATAGACAGTAATTATCAGGCGAATGACACGGTTATATGCAGAGATGTCCAAAATGGTTTTAATTATGTGTGTGGGTTTGTGTGTGGAAGTGCGGGCATAGTATTATATTTAAACTGAAAACTGGAACTGATGTTGTTTGTCAGGTGACACACCTTTGGAAGTTGAAGAAGACGGTGTGATTCTATTTTGTTCTCAAATAATCTGTTTTGCACCCTACCTTAAACTTGCCCGGTAAATACTGGCAGCTGGGAAGTAAAAATGGATTCTACAGCTTGAGAAAGCTGATCTTGATCTCCAGGCTAATATGGGTTGAGGAGGATTCCCTTTAGCCTCGGCGGTGAGCTTTTAGCATTGGGAGTCCCACTGCATCAGAGCGGTGCATCTGAGTGGTGCTCTGAAAGGAATCAAATGGTTAGTGTGGCTCTTGGCGGTGTGGGCTCCTCTCTCCTTCTTCTATTCCGGCTTTATCAACATTATTATCATTTTTCATTGTCAAAAGGCTGCAACTGCGACATGCGGTGGGATAGGAGCAGAATAAAATGAACTAAAATATGACTGGAACATGTATGACCGAAGGAAGATTTTTTTACATTCTGAAAACGCCATTGATATATTTTATCACAGTGAAGTCATGAAATGTTGTTGCTATTATTATTATTATTATTATTGTTGCTGTTGTTTTTGGTGGTGGTGGCGTTGATGCTGTTTTTGTTGTGGTTGTTTTTTGTGTTATTATGTGCCATCTAGTCAATGTAGACTCCTGCTGGTATCCCTCCAGAATGAGGATCTGTTTTCTGTTTTGGTTTTCAGGCTCTGGAGTTCTTTACGATCCATTAAATGTATTATGATGTGTATTTTCTGCAAAGTTTTCATGGCAGCTGTTATGCAACTCACATCTCGAATGGTTTGACATTTTACAGGGAAGGAAGGAACTATGGCAACTAATTACATAAGTGGATGCCACTGATAACTGCTTCTAAATCAGGTCCCAACCAAGGGGGAGGGGCAGGAGGCTGACGGACATCCGAGTCCTGAGCGTCATCCGAGGGATGCCTGCCCTGTGATCATGCCAGCCAGTCAGTCCCACTGATGCCCTTAAAATAGGACCTTTACCCTCATGCTGCACTTAATTCGCATCTCTGACTGTGCCTCCATTTGCAGGGGTACCATCTGCACTTAGCCCTCTCATATTATTCTCATCAGCTCAGCACGCTGACAGTGACCTGGAGGTACCTCCTGCAAACTAACCCTTAGGTGGGCCACGGACCCAAAGCTCTCCGTCATATTTAAGTGATGCTTCATGGGTTGCTATAAATCTCACTTCCCCATTATAATGCACCTGTTAGGCAACAGCAGCACACAATGACAATAATACCGTTACACATATATTTTGGATAAAATGGAGCAACTATGTCAACCATGTTAATGCTTGTGGCTAAAATAATCAGTGAGGTCTTGTTTGTGCAAAGACCAAACCACGCCCATGTTGCTCTTTACCATAAATGCTTCTGCTGAATGCTCATGCCTCACTGCCATTTAACCTTTCATATTTCAGGTTTTACAGCAGAGTAAAAAAAAAGGGGGGGGGGTGGTGGGGATAACCAAAAAGCTGGAAGATGAGAGCCCAGTGGCACTGTGAATTTGCACATTTCTGGGAATGACCCAAACCGCTTCGTCTGATCAAGTAGAAGCGCTACATGCTAAACCCCTGCTTACATAATGGATGTGCCTTCAGTGATGCTAAAGAGCCCACCGATAGATATACAGCTAGAGGCCTCGGCTGATTAACACTCTATTAACCCCTTCACCTCTCCGGGCAGTGGTCCTGGCCATCCTCAGCCTCACAAGGGAGACCCTGACCATACACCAAAGAATATTACCTTGACACTGAAAGAATGCCTGCAGCAGCCCTGCTAGGGGATGCTTGCAGGGAGGAGAGGCACTCAGAGGCGAGGGAGCGGCCTTGACTTGCATTATACTTCTTCCGGCCTTCCAGCCGGTGTGGGCTATACTACGCTGTACATCCTACTTACCCCAAAGACAAAAAGCTTTGTTCAATATTATTACATTAATATCACTTCTATTGAAGCATTCAATTTTAATATATAAAAAAATGAAAGGCCAAAATGATTCTGACAGTAATTTGTAATTATATCTGGGGATAAATGTAATTAGGCATAATAAGTTTGGCCCAGCTGGGGACCAAACCAGCATCAATAACCTCAGTCTGTTACATCCTGGTTAATAATTCGATTAGCCCATAAACCTGGAGGCTAGAGAGCGGAGATTGCTGGGAACTGCCGAATGAGAGAGGCAAGAATGCATGCTGCTGTCTTTTTGTATCTGAGAGTTGATGACAATGATTAGAATCAAATCGAATTTAAATCATATGTGTGTCAGCTTGGGGATAGGCCCTCTTGCATTGCCATGGAAATGGGACATCAAACCTGTAATGAAACCCAAGAGGGTGAAGTATAGAAAAAGCCGACTCTGCTAGCTGTCTTGGATTTGATCTGGCTCACTTTCTTGGATCTGATTTGGATAATACAGGTTTTTGTAGCAATTTACCATAAGGGCTTTATTGATAACATTGATGTTCTCTTTTTCCTACCCCCCAACACTGCCAATATCAGAACTCTAACCCTAACCCTAACCCTAACCCTAACCTCCAACTCGAGTCATACACTGTAGTTCAGGGTTGGCAACCCCCATAGATAATATATATTTTTTAAATTGCTCTTTGATTATTTGTAATTGTGTTAAAAACACAGTAATAAATAAATAATGTCGAACTGTTGTTCTACCCTTTGACATCATGATCTCTTTATATCTTAATATGTATTCTTGCCTCTGGACTCTAGAAAATGGAAATAATGTTTAAACTTTAATAAAAAGGAAATGCAATATTTTCATTTAATTTCATTGCTAACATTTTAGGAAATTAATATATAGGTTAAAGAAGTTGGCAAATTTAACATTTAATTTTCTCTAACTTTTCAGATATGAAACTCTCAGCAGGGCACATTACATTACTAGGATGTCTCATACAATCAACACTTTAATTAGAAAGAGCCTCTTAGGAGTCGTGTTTAAGAGAATGAAATCATTATAAAATCAAAAGAAACAATTGACCCACTCCATCCCTCCAAAAAAAAAAAAACAAAAGATGTTAACAGAAAAATATCAATGGGAAGATATCAGAAACAGACCGAACAATTACAGCATTCTCGAGAAAATAAATGCGAATCAATAAAGCCCCCATTTCCTAATGCTGTGCAATACATTTGGTTGGTTTTTCACCCGACTTTGCCTCATTAAAAATGAACAAAAGCACTTAGAAAGTCGCGAGCACGAAGAGTTATTTCACAGTGTTGGCTACCTAGAGTCCAAACGTCTCATCCATCCATGAACTCAAAAGCAATGGGATTGGTAATATTGTATAATGAAATTCCTGTGAGGTGGGATGGATTATCTTGGCAAAGGAGAAGTGCTCACTAACACAGATTAAGACAGATTTGTGAACAATATTTGAGAGAAATTGGTCTTTTGTGTATGTAGAAAAATTTTCCGATGTTTGAGTTCAGCTCATGAAAAATGTGAGCAAAAACAAGAGTGTTGCGTTTATATTTTTGTTCAGTGTATAAGAAGCCGTGTGGGTGGGAGCCTACTTGCATTTTACTGATTTCTATAACCTGATGCTTTCTGATCCCCTTTATGCAAAACGTCCCCTGACGCATTCATAGTAAATGAAGCTGGCTGCCTTAAAACCCAAATGAATGATGAGAGATTAGCTGGGGGTCCATGACTTAACCCTGTAGGTAAGTGTTTCCCAACCCGGTCCTCGGAGACCCCCAGCTGCTCCGTGTTTATGCTCCATCCCTGTCCCCCACCACACAGTCCACATTTTTGCTCCCTCCCAGCTCCCATAAACGTAAACTGTCTGGGGATCCCAAGGACCAGATTGGGAAACACTGCTGTAGGTCCTTTTAGAAACTATTAATTACACATACCCAATTTATATATTTTTTTATGCTGTTCCATTAGCTTTAGTCCATTTTTGTTTCTTATCTGGGCTACTTTTCTATTAAAATGATAAAATCGCAAAACCTAGCAACTAGATGACAATGCCACGAACAATCTTTCAGGACCAATTATGCATTCTGTTGCCACATGCCTACTGCCGTCAGTTGAGATTAATTAACAAGACGCCATACATACATATATTAAACTATGTTTTCTTGCACATAAATTACTTGGTGTCATTAACCCTTTCTCTGCTGAAAAAAAAACTGATCAAGCAAGTGCCACCAGTGTATTGGTCACCTACACACGCCATGTAGCCTGTATGTTATTTGTTGTCTGCTTTTCTCAGAACTAATAAAGCTTGTTTTGAATCCACAGTGTGATTGGCATTGCAACAACAATTCCCGCAAATGCCACATTGCTGTTGCTGTCACCTATAGTCATCTGTCACTCACGACACTGCTCTCACGAATCCCGACACCTTTGATGCTTCCCTGAGTGCATGTATAGATGTATCAGTCAATCATTCGGATGAAAACAATAGTTTATTATTCAGTGACGGGAATCTAAGACTTGTTCGTTTCTGCTTGTGGTAAATAACCACGGGAATATTCTGTGTGTATTTTAATATATATTTATTTTCATATTGCAAATTTAGCCCCTGATGATAGCCTCAGATCAGGAATCTATCAGGATGAAATAGCAAAGGAGAGTGCAGAGGCAATGTGGTTTGGGTGCACCTGATTGAAGAAGTTGGGTAATTAAATGTCTGCAGAGGTGAGGTGCTAATTTTTGCTACTAAGGTCATTAATGACTGGAGATCCAGCTCACAGAGCCTTGCACCGAAAGTGTTACATCCTGGTTAATAATGTCAAATAATGGAAAATTAACCATACATGTACCTTAAAGGGAGCACTAGCCAGGCTAACCTCTTTAAAACATGGCATCGTTTTTATCTGTAATTTCTATCTGATGGCTTAATTCGAAGCTTTCCTGAAAGCCCTACTCCCCACCCACCCCCCGCCTATTATCCCAAATCCTGCCTTTATCTCATTGCATTTCATTTCCCCATGTTTTTTCTCTTCCGATGGTAGAGCTCAGTAAGTTCATTTTGCTGTGATACATTTGAGCCATTTCTGAAGAAGTTTGACTCTCAGTTTGAGTTGTGCACCTGACCTACCCCAATTCTCAATGTTTTAAACCTGCTCTCTTGCAGCAATGAACCCGAGGTTGACCTTCAAATGGAGTATAAATACTTCTGTCAATTCCCATCAAGGTGATTCTGTCAGTGATTGACAGAACGTGTTAGCCCTAGCCACCCACTCACTACCATGTAAGGTGAGATATAAGCTACAAGTCAGTTTTGTTAATCCATCATGTATCATCACTTTATTCATAATAAAACACAAATAGAACAAAAAAAAACATTCTTACTGGTGCAGCAAAGTATGGGCACTAGATCTGCTGAACAACATTACAGAAAAGGTAGTGAGAATTAATCTTTCAGTGATCCAAGTCAGTGCAACTCACATTAGCCATGATAATGCTACATAATAATTACATCAATAAAATACTTTTATTTCTTATCATCAGGAGAACTGCATTGTACAATAACACAATACAAATATAAATATTAAATTCATATTGATGCAATAACTATGGAATAAATGTAATACGTATGTAAATATGTATTCAATACCTTATAATTGAGTATTATTGATTATTGATTGTGCATTTACAAATTTTCTTAAATAGCATTTTAGTATTGTAACATAAATATGCTAATCAGTTAAATCAGCCTTTTAGTTAAAAAAAAAAGAACATCAGCAATCTCATGTATCAGACCATCCTTTGATTTTTTTTTCAAGGTGACTCACAACATGTTGCTGCAGTTAAACCAAAGTAGGGTGTTCAGAAATGGCGTCCCAGTGAATAATATCATCACTTTTCCTTTAATTGGCTCTGATACGAAGGGAAACCGTGAAAAAAAAAAACACTGACTGACTTTCAACAGGCTGACTGTAGCCGTCATTAGCGATTGATTTTAATTATTATTACTTTGTACTTTGGAGTTTATTCTCACAGTGGTCTTTGAAAAACCCCCATCTACTGATTTTCACAGTAAGACAATTTTCAGGTTATTCCTATTTAATTAGCAATATGCAAATGTTAATAGAACGGCACACAATAAAAAAATCACATTGTTTGTAAGCAGTGTGTAGTTCAGTGGTTAAATATGTTTAAAAAACCAATATTAAAATCTAAAAATGCCTATTCCAGATGCCTAAATGAAAACTGAACTGAACATAATGGTAAATTCTCAAAGATGGAAGGCATTGTGATTTAGGTGCATGAGTCAGGCAGATAAATTATACGGCAGGAATAAGAACATGAAGTGTGTCTCGTTTTAAGTGCAGGGCCATAGACGCATCTCTGACAATGCAGAGTGACATCTTCCCAGAATGAAGCCTTTCCACTATTTTAAGTCAGGAGTCTTTAGGACTCTGTGGTGCAGAACAGGGACTAAGGACACCTCCCTCAGGGCAAGTTCATTGTGCTCTTAAATTGCAACACGTGTGGAACTGCTGGGGCAAGCAGTATGTGTGTGTGTGTGTGTGTGTGTGTGTGTGTGTGTGTGTGTGTGTGGAGGGGGGGGTGCTTTGGGCTGAGCAGGTTGCTGGGTGGTGGGATTTCAGGATGAAGCCGGTCTGGATTTCGGTAGGGTGACATGCGGGGTGGGGGGCACCGGGCCAAACCACCCCCTTATTTCCTATAGCTTCTCTGTCTTGCTGAGTGTGGTTGGGGGAGACAGGCATGCCTCCAACCAGGCCTCACGAGGGTATTTTCACATGCTTAACTGATCCGGTAGGAGTGGGAGCAGTCGCTGCCCAGCGGCGTTCCTTTGGCGCTATCCCGGGTGTCAGTTCTCGAAAACGCCACCGCTGGTCCATCACAACTCCTACAATGGAGGATGGGGATTTTAATCTTCACATGATAGATGAATGGGGACAGCAGGCAGTGTGGTGCTCAAGTACAAGGGGAGTTGCTGATTCAGGCCCAGGAAAGGCACCTGCTGTTGTACCTTTGAGCCAGGTACTTAACTTCAATTGCTTGACTTATTCAACAAGGTCATGTTTATTAACTTATCAAATTTACTGTGCATCTGAATGTAAATGTTTATTTTGTGAATAGGCAAAGTCCCACATTGATAAGATGTATTTCGTAAAAGTATCAGACCTTTAAAACCTGCAGACAGTACTGGGACTACACACAATATGCACCTTCATTCTTCACTGAAATGCTCCCCTTAATGCTTGGCTTGTGACAACTGGGGAATAGGGAAGACAATGCTCTTTTTATGCTGATCCAGGTTTATAAAGGGGTTTAATAAACACTTGCAAGGTAATTCAGTGGAATGAAGAGCTCTCAGCGCTGGATTGGCCCTGATTGTAAAAAATGTGAATTTTATTCTTTTAAAGGAACGACTGATCATTTAAGATGGTTGACATGTCGGGATTTTACAAGATAAATGAACAGCCTCTCGTGCACCACGGGAGGGACAAGGATCCATTATAAATAAGGTAGTGTTTCAGATTAATGTGAGTAGATAAAATGTTATCATCACCCATACCAAACTCTATTATTAATAATCTACTTCAAGACAAAGTATAGATTTCTTAAAAGATTACGAGTCTTATTGACTACATTATAATAATTCACTCTGTATGATGTATTGCCTAGGGCAATGAGTTAATCCTCCAGTGGGCTTTACAAAGGCCTCAGTCTGGTCTTCAGTATGATGAGATGGCCAGAAATATTGCAATAATTACAATAAATTCTAACGTGCAGTAACATGAAACAAAATACTGCTCACTGTCACCATATTAAAATGACTATATCGTTGTCATTTTTAGTCATTTAAAAGTAACTGGGAAAGGAACAATACTCGTGTAATGATGCTCACGCATGTTTTCACAGATCTTCATTACACTATTAAATGAAATACATATTTGATCATTAGCAAATGAAATGACAGAGAGATACACAAGCTTTTGGGAGTTATACTTACACTAACGTTCTGAGGGCAGAATGAAACATGATTGGTTAAGAGACATGACCAATCAGTTTGCAGAGGACACGTGTCCAAGCAACTAGAGAAGGTAGGACCAAGATATCTAATTCGTTAGTCTGACATCTGACACAAGATCTTATTGGTTATTTCTCTTAACCAGTCAGCTCTCTGAACCAGTCATTAATTCTGCCCTCAGAACATGCGTGTGTAACTAAAACTTTAATTAGGTATAGGCAAACTATACATACGGCAAAAAAATCGAATGTTAAATGAACCCCCCCATGACCATTTAAAACAAGAAAAAAAACAATCAAAAATGCAGCACTAACCCAACCCTAAGCCTACAATAATCCCAGCCCCAGCGAGAATAAAAATCGCCATGGTATTACAAAATGACTCTTTCCATGCTGGGAACATCACGATGCTGAAATAAAACTGTCACATTCAATAGTTTCAGCTATTTCACTACATGGACACCCCCTAATGCTTTTCCTAACACCCCTCTTTGTCATACTTAGCATTTAATTTGTTTACCTCCAGTATAAACCTGAGTGATTAAACTCCCAATCCTCTCACCAGTATAGGGGGGAAAGGCCATCATCCAGTGAAAGTTAGCATCTCAGTTCTTTTTTTTTTTTAATAAATGCAGTTTACTCTCATTGGTTTATACTATTTATTTGTTGTGTATTAGAGGTATTGATTATCCATCCAAAAGATTTACATCTAGGTGTTTAAATAAAGGCATACACATTTTCTTTATTTATTTTCCATAAAGTGGCTTTTTAATCATTACAAATTTCACTGGAGTAACTCAAGTACCTTGTTTAAGTGTCCCATCTAATTTTTTTTGTCCCCATGGACATAAACCTTTAGCAGATCAGTCTAACAGCAACCATCATTCTCTAAGCCCACATATCTAACCGCTATGCTGCCGCACCCACTGCAAACCAGTATGACCCCCCCCTTCTGCAGGGGAAATTGTCTCCCACAATTCTGGTTTACCCAACCCAGTTATGCTGGGGTGGTCCGGCCCTTGGGACCGGTTCTATGGGGCACTGGTGCAGGAAGCAACAAGCCCAACGAGGCTCTGAAATCCGTCTACCTCAATTAAGAGGTATCCGCTCGCTAAAGAGCCACAGGAGAAGGGGTCAGAGCACAGGCAACCTCTCCCTGCCAGGGAGGAAAGCAGCAGTCATCCAGTCCAGTCACTCCCACAGCCTATACTCATCACTACTTAATCCTTTGGTCCTCACAATTACAGCAAAACCTGTACACACACACACATATGCAGCATCTCTTTCCCAGAATTACGTCTGCTTCCTTATGTTGTAAATAATGCTTCATTTTCCATTTATGTTTGGGGGATAAGTGAAAGACAGCCTTAAGATGAATTCCATGTCAGTAATATGTAGTACAGAGCAAAGCAGCCTCACTTTGAGTGCTGACATGGAGCTACTCTAATAGGGTTACACTCGCAACCCCTGTTATTTGTGTAATGAGTGTTAAATATAAAAGCAGGATATCAAGGTATCTGCCAAGCAGACAATGTATTCATTATCTGTTTCTCAAAGCCATAAAAATCCAGATGTTAGCAGAAACGTTATCTGCCTGTGATAACGCTCTTATTTTTGGCAGATTTTTGTAAGAGTTTTATCTACGGCCTTTGAAGCGACATCCGTCTTGCTTGATCGCATTGATCTGCCTCTAATGTAACGTTAAACAGGGGTGACAGGGCATGGATAGCGGAGCCCTTCACCGAAAAAAACACACTACATGGGAGGATTGCCCACTTGATACCACTCACTGCCATCAGCGGGGGAGGGGTGGGGGCTTCTGGGAAAGCCAGCCAGACTTCATGGATCACTCCCAAGCAGGTCCACACAATTCAAGAAAAGGCATTCCGAAAAATCTGAAAATAGCACTCCATTCACTCTTTAATCGTGTTTAATTATTCTTTTCTCAAAAGTGTCATACTAGTTGTTTAGTTATTCATCTATTTATCTGCTCAGTTTCAGTAACTGTCATGACATGCAGGACAAATGACTTGTGGGCTGTCGTTTGGACAAAGCAAAAAAGCAAACGGACAAAATAAACCACATCAGGAGGGATCCGTCGGGAGGGCGAGAACGGCGAATGGAGATGGGCTGACAGGAGAGATCAGTCGGGAGGGCGAGAACGGCGAATGGAGATGGGCTGACAGGAGCGGCAGCGTTAATGATGGGACTAGCGGGGATGAGACAAATGAGATCTTAAAAACACAGTCTAGCACGGGGCAACAAGCATCAGGTGTGGCCCAGCAGCGAGGGAGGAGACAGGGGGGTCAGGCAGACGTGGAGGGTGGGACAGGACAGGTACCACTTCATAGTGACCTTTGAACCCATCAGGGGAAGCACAGCACACAAGACAGGGGACTGCTTTAATAGGACACTGGTCCATTGTCGGGTGCACATGTAAAGGGACAGACAAAGTAAGGAGAATTAGTATGAACCACATCTTCAGAAGATATTTCTTTTAGATAGCAGGGAACCTGCAGAACAACAACGAGAAAAAAATATGCAAATTCCACACGCTTAGAGCTAACATCATATCTCATTTATTCCTATAATTTAAATTATGCTTTATATTGTTTTTGTCTGCAGCGATAGTGGTGTTGAATTCAAGTAATATACAGCTGGAGGTCATTCAGCATTAAGAATTAATCCCAAAAGGTGCTTAAATTGCTTTAGACATTACAGACATCAGCCTGGGGATATCCCATATAGAACCCCCCCCCCCCCACCAGCCTCATTGTGTAGGGAAACCTTAAGATACTGCAGCTCATTAGCATTGCTAAATAAGTCGGCTAATGCTTTCATGCGTCAGGACGGCGTGAGCTCTGTCTGTCTCGACGGTGCTGCGCACCTGAGCCCTATACGTACCCTCTCATTACGTGATGCTCGCTCCACTGCAGTCAGCACATCAACCCTTCCCAACCCCCCCACCATGAACTCCCACGGCCCCCTCCCTTGAGCTCATTGTTCAGCATTAACAATTTAAATTGTTTTAGAATTTTTTTTTTTTTAATCTTGCCGGTTGCAAATTCCTCTCTCCATGAAGGAGCAGTTAATGAGTTTCCACTCACAGCTCCCGAGACTTTGGAGGAATAGATCATTACTCATAAATATATAAATAACAGAAGACAGGGACAAACATGAGGCCCGTGCATCTTCCACCAGCCTGGAGATGGCTGTTAGAGGAAATTGTTCTAATGAGAAGGCACTGATGTAGAAAACCAAACTAAGTTCCCTCCTGTTTTCATTTCCATTAATCGGAGATCGTTCTGCTATCAGTCTAAGAACAAATGTGACTGCTGTAACGCGAACGCATTTAATTAATGACTAAATGTGGCGACAGGACGGCCTGAAAAATTGTGTTCCTGATACTAAACTTCGTTTTGATTCTCAACTGAGGGCTTCACCTCGCCATTTATTTACTGCCCATGCCAGAAACGATACTAAATTGAAAAGAACATGCTTTATAAGAGAAAACAATTGCAAAAAACGTCAATGACTCATTCAGACAAATCTGGAAATAGTTACCCACCCAGAAATATAGTGATGGTGAATGTACTCGGGGTGCACCATATTTTTATTTTACAGTTTTGTAAAAGAAGTTGAACAGCTGTGTAAACTCCTAAAGAGCTTGGCTGATGAGCTACCCAGGTAATCCGAGGGTGTCCCGTTAGCATGCAATGGAAATGCTGGTTTAATAAGCCAGGTGCTGTCCATGGTTCTGCACAGACTCATAGATATGATGGTGCTGAATGGACAGTGGGGGCTCTGGCCTCGCACTGCTGTATTGCTAGCTGTCTGAAGTCAGGAAAATATAGAAAATTGGCACAGAGGCTGTGATGGTAGCACTGTAACCTCCCGGGTTGTGTGTGTGGAGTTGGCCTGTCCACCCCATGTGAGCGTGAATGCTGTGATGGACCGGTATCCCATCCAGGGTGTCCCCTCTCCAGTATTCCCTGAAATAGGCTCCAAGCAGATATGTAAGGAATAAATTTTTTTAATACCGTAGGAAGAATTACCAAGTAGGTTGTAGATGAATAAATCAATAATCATTGTAACCAGCTGGTGATTTCCAGCATTGAAAGTGATTTTTGACTCACAACTAAAGTGCAGTGAATTTAATTTTTCACTTGTAAAACTGATCATGCTGTTTTCATTAAAGGGCTTTAGATTAATGTGACTTAAGGGCAAGAGGAAACCCTAAAGGAAATAGCCATAGACATTTTGTATAAAACTCTTTATAAGCACCAAGATGTGAAAAGGCAACAACTCGAGCTGCCAACAACACTGTGTAGCCTGCATTTTTCTTATTTACAGGGTATCTGTGCTTATCGCTATCTTTGCCGCTTGTCAGCTATGGCTGGTGACAGACGATGAATGGGTGAGGAGGAGAGCGTAAGCCGATCACCACTGAGGATTTATAACCTTCAGCAAAATGAGTTGTTGTCCTTCAGGTCAGATTCTTTTATGTCATTTTGAATCGAGGATTTCGGTCTAAAAAATACAAATTCTACATCTGTCAAAGTAAGGTCCAAAATACAAAGTGGAAACATTGTGAGTAAGACTTGAAAGGATCTAGTGAACTGGAAGCTAATTCATGGGTTTTTCTTGAAAAATCCATGGATTGGTTATAGAAATGTCAACTACAGTTCATCCATGAAGCCTTCATTAAAAACCGTTCCATGATTTTAAGTTCTGTAGGCCTGTTTGGAGGAGCAAAGTACTGAAGTCCATTCCGTGTAGGTTATAAGGTTATAAGTTGTAAGAACGAGAGGTGAAGGTAATGGAGGCACCTTCTCCACATCAGTGCTTGGCAGTGATGGTACTTGTACCTGTAGTGAGGACCACAAGTTGTAAGTGGGAGACAAATAAGTCGACTCCACTCAAGTCAGAGGAATGAGCTTTAAGCTTTGGAGGCTTTTCTTGACAGCCTGGCTCGCCTGCCGGTGGAAGGTGCCAGAAGACTGACAGCTGGACACGATAATCGACAAACCTGCTGCACTACGCAGAAGGACATCAACTCCAACAGAAAGACAAGAGTAGGGCCTTTTACGGGAAAGGCATGACCAGCCCTCGGGCCACGCAGACACAGGCAGGGCTGCTGACCTTCCGCAGCTAACCCCCCATAACTTCTGGACCTCACTGTAGTGTTTTGTCTAGAGTGGCAGCCTTTTGAGAGTATCGTGTAGAAGGCATAGAATAGAAGTATCAGCCTAATTGCCATGCCGCAGTCCTAGGTGTCATCAGCAACTTTCATTCCAAGTTCCTGCTTTCTTTTTGACTTTCTTAAGCAATGCCTGTGCCAAGGCATCCCGAGGGAGATCGCGATCCATTGCAGTACACTGGGCGGGGTCTGAAGGTGCAGGGCAGGCACACATAGAAATCCTGCACTCTGAATATCCCCATTTACATTTCCTTTCCTAGCATCTGTATCACCCATGGCCTGTGTGTCTGCATGTTGTTCCCATGTTCATGCAGGTTGCCCCCTATATTCAAGTATATTTGCACAATACAATTTAGGTGACATGCATCCTGCTTTGTGCCATAGGTTAAGCTCAAGGCTCGTTATAACCCTGTACAATATAAGCATTTAAGGAGAACAGATGGCTGAGGCTTATGTTGAGTATGTGTGCGTTACTTTCAATTAATGAATGTTGAATTTCCACATTGTGATCTCAGTGAGGTTCAAACCCCATACACTCTTTCTTTGATACAACAAGCTTTAGCACTAACTTCCCAGGAGTCTCTGAGCTACAACAAGAACCCAGAAACCTCAGAAAAGTGAGGCTGCTACTCCGGAGAAGGTCTCTCTGCATATACACATCGCTGCTGGTGATATTCATCATAAGTCATCTTTGGTTTAATGAAGTGCGTAAGATGACATTTTGCAGTTTAAACCAAGATCATAGATAATCTCTCGCCGGCAGATTATTAACATTCAGCAGCAGCTTCTGTGTCAGTTAGGTGCCCGTCATCCCTTCTGTACCATTTGTGTCCTCTGTCATCTGCAACCTGTCGGGCCTGTTCCACCGTTTATCAGAAACGGGTTCGACCCAGGTCAGGGCTGCTGTCACGCCCACTCGGTGCCAGGTATCTATCCAAGCATGCCCGGTCAGTTCCCACTCCGCCTCACCTGCATACGAAAGCTCATCTACAGTATAGCTCATCAGCTTGGTATAAATGCACCCGATTGTCATTCACCTCTTGGTGAAGTTCTGACCACTCTGAGCGTGTGGCTCCTGATCTGGTATCCACTATGACACCTGTCTGCTTTACCATTTTGCTCACTTTTCATCTCACAGTCTGATTTGATTATTTGTCCTTTGCTCTCCAAATCGGTTCTATGACATTATACTTGCGTATGGGCTGTAGATTTGGATTAAGCATTTGGATTTGCTTGCTTATATTTTCCTCCACCTGGTTTTCCACCCTTTGCTGGTTTGTGGACCACTACTGTGGAAATGAACTGGTTGATTCCGCACTCGGAACCTTGGATCTCCGTCCATTCATTACCGCCACTGTCAGCGGAGAATGTGACAATGCAATTCACTGCATGGAGAAAATTAAAAGGACCTTGAGAAGTATTAAGTCTGACAGGATAAAAAGCAACTGGCCCAGAAGCAATACTTCCATTACTGCATTAGTTATGATATTATGTTATTATATTACTTGTACACGTAGCACCCATACCAGAGAATCTGCGGACATACTTTAAAGAAAACATTGATTTTGAAGCGACCTTAGCAGGCGCTAAGCAATGCATTATAGCACCGTACAAATAATAAATAACAATGGCAATGACAATGGGGCGATTCTGTTACAAGGGATTTAAAATAACACGAGGTAGAAGTTTGAAAGGAAGTTGAAATCGTGTTGTATTCTGATTCACCTTCATTGCCTGCATCTACTGCTGTGTGATGTACTGCTGTGCATTTGATAAATTAATTTTTATTTGTTTATATTTAGCTATGATTACATCACACTTTATTGAAGTCCAACTGAAAAGCTTCAGGATAAGTATACTGACCATGGTTACTAGGGAACCACCCCTTCTTTCCCCTCCGAGGTTACAGGCCTTCGACATTAACATTGTCATAAATGCAACTAAAGCTTAGTAGCAATGACCACACAAATCCGACAAAAGCAACCAGCCATAAGCATTCTCCAAACAGATCTGGATGTTTAAATATTAACCAGATACAAGTGAGAATTGAATCCAGTTAACTACACCAAGAATGCTGAACTCTATTATAGTCTATTATATCTTCGTCTTCTTTGGACCTTCTTTGCACAAAAAGATGTCTGAGATAAACTGTAACCTGGCACGATGAATACGTCAGAATTGCAGCTTAAATGTTTTTGACATTTGAAACCCAAGGAAACGAGTGCTGCGTGAACCAGCCAGCAGAGATCCTTTATCTGAGATCCTTTTCAATTATCCGTGTTGACGTTTCCATTGTTTGCCTTAACAGAGGGACAAACACAACAATGCCCTTTCTGGGTGGCTGTACTCGTGTCAATAGTCGAGTGCCAACGGTGGTTATCAGCTCCAAAGCATCACAGTTTGTTCACATTCTAATCCTGGATAATAGCTATATATGAAATGCAAAGGGAATACAGCGCGACCAAAGTTCCCAAAAGCACGAGATGATGTTCTAAGGGCTTTCCAGGTCGATCCATCTGAAACGAATTGCAGCAGATTGCGACTGATATTAAGCTACACTCAGGCGAGCTGAAATGTAATGAAATCTTATTTTATGCCTCGGCATTTTCCTCTGTAGTATTGAATTAGAGAATCTTTTAAGATAATTACGTCTCAGTGTGCCAAGCGCAGCCCCGTGACACATTTCTCCTTCGTGTTAGCTGGGAGGCACGACTTGTCACTGAGTAATATGGCAGGAAGCAAAGTTCGACAGTTCTGTTGTTTCCCTTTGACGCGTGTGCCTGAGGTTTGACATTAAAATGATGGCAAGACAGATGCATAATAAGGTATCAGACACTGTCATGTAATGAATTGGGTTGAGATAATACAGAACAGTAGATGAAACAGTAAGGGAATTTATACATTTTCTAGTTGTATGACAATCTCCAGGTCATTGATTCTTAAGGAAAAAAAAAATTCTTGTCTTAAATATCTTTCCTCATTATATTTCTCAGTATGTAATACAATGCATATAAATTATTTGGCTTCTAATTCTAATTATGAAAACTTGCATCGCACTTGATAACAAAATCATGCAGTTCACCTTTGTTTAAACATCATAAATGACTATTATAATTGACTGTGCCACACACTAAATAATCATTATACCATGCAATGAGATAATGGATTATGGTGTCCATTTTCCAGCTACTTGGTACAGGGTCATAAAGATCCTGGATCCCATTGCAGGTGGTTACAGGAGCACTGGGCAGGATGTCAATCCATCAGCACTGTGCCACCATACCAGCTTGGCTTATGATGAATTTTATAATACTACTGTGAGCCAACTGTAGGTAGGGCAATAGCGTGAGGCTTTCACAGCTCCAAGGCAACTGATCTGCATGCCCATGCCAGGAAAGACCTTGGTGATGAAACCCAGCTGGCCTTGACACTTAAGAAAAAGTCTCACGAGAAAAAACAAAAATGGAAAAGAACGTAAGGTGCAATCTCATAATTTCAAGACATTAGCTGCCTACTGAACTGGCAAATAAGAGCAAATATGCTCAGCAGTAATTTAGCGTAACTTCGGAGCATTTCCTGAATTGAAAAGATCGGAATGGCTATGATTGCAAAGCACTTGCACGATTCCGGAATGCTGCACGTCCCCATCCGCAAGCAGTAATTAAACGTGGGGCGACAGATATACAAACATAATTATCAGATAATGCGGTCATTCATAGTTGTGAGTAATGAAACATCAATAATTGCTTGATTGTTGGCATGAAAGGATTAAATCAGCATATTAAAAAGAGAATAATCTAAATTCAAAAAGGTCAGTGTTTGCTAAGCTGGAAGACTGCACTGTAGAGATTCTGGGACGGTCAGTCATGCTGAAAGCGGCGAACCCCAGCCACGATCATTGCCCAAGATCATCTAGGAAGGCTTCTCAGGTAACTAAAAAGAGTACTTGTATATCTGTTTGTTTTCTGAAATTTTTCAAATCACAGATGAGGGTGGATTCCTGCAGATCTGTTGCAAATAAATTGATTTTCCCAGCCAAATTCCCTCTCCGATCAGAAGAAGCCTGTTGGTTGAAGATGAGAATGTAGTGGAGTAAAGGAGGCATAGCGAGGAAATTGATCATTGATACCTTTATTGATCCCTATGGGGAAATTCCCTTCTCACCTCCCCAACCTTGCTCTCCATGAGAGCAAGCTTGGCCGTGAAGGGCAGCCACCTCGCGTGGCACCCAGGGAGCTGGGGGTTAAGGGCCTTGCTCAAGGGCCCACAGGCACGCCAAATAGCAATGAAAATGGCATTCTTGGGACAGCTATATCAGCTTCGGTTTTCTGGTGGAGAGGACGGAGCCTTTGACTGCACCCCTTACACTGGCATTTGTCTCTGTGGGGGTGTGAGCATCCAGTGGTGATGCACAAAACCTCAGCCGGACGGACACTTCAGAGGAACTCAGAAACCCATCCGGTGGTCAGGAGAAGCAGAGGCACGTAGGCTAAGGCTGTTCATGTCTTGCGCCTTTCCAATAGAGTCTGATTAATTCCTTGCTGGGCTTTGTCATGCTAGGGAAGGGACCCTTTCTTTTCTTTCATGTGCATGCTCGACTTTGTTAAAACCTACAGCATCAAGCAAAATACCCCCTTAAAGCCTTATAAAAGAATGGGTGCTTCTGTGAACTGTGTAACTGCTGCCTAGCATGAGATTTTCCTGGCAGTGGGGGTGCATACTGGTTTATTTTATACATGCAGAATACTAAGCCACAACTCAACATACACCAGGGGTATGCTGTATTCATTTATGAAAGATCATACTAGTCATAACAGCCAAAGATGCCCAGAGAAAAAGAACACCTTGTAGGATTTAGGGTGCTTCTGTTCTAATTTATTCTAGTAGAAACTAACAAAAAAAAATTTATATTAAGGCTATTGGAGGTCGACCGATATATCGGGCCGATCTTTGGCATTTTTCAGTGTATCGGCATCGCCTGATATCCAGGTGCAGTACGCCGATTTACAGACAGGCACGTCTGCGGGCAGCCCAGTGTTATTGTTGCTGTGGAACACGTGACCCATGCAGCCGCCTGTGCAGGACCCCAGCCAGAACTTTCATAAGAGTCCTGAGAGAGAAGGGTACAGCTTAAATTCTGGGGCCAAGATTTCCTTAAAATAAAGTCGGTTGCACAAAACATCCTTAAATGTCCTCCTTAATGTTTCCTAAAAATGTTCACTTAAGTATTTAAGTTTTTCTGCAATTATAGATAAAAAAAAATCGGCAGTATATACCACCCATCAGCTGGCCCTGACTTCTAAATATCGGCATCGCCTATAGAAGAACCCATATCAGTCGACCTCTGCTTGCTACGACTCACATTTTTACAGAGGTGGGACTCGCTTGCTCGTAGCTTTCGCTCATGAGAAATAACCACCCTTGAAAAAAATCACCCAGTTGGGTCTAAAAAAAAGACCCAAAAAAGACCCAGCTGGGTCTAAAAAATAGGTTACTGCTGTGCAAGTATCTCACATCCTGAAATGAGATTATAGTACTATCATCTCATTTGCTCCCGACCTTTGTTCATCCTATGTCAGAAAGTTTTTAATTTTCTCTTGTCTTTCTCATTATTGTTCCATAGCTCCTTTACAGGAAATTATTCAGTTAAAATAGGCAGGTAAAATGGGATATTGAGTTTCAAATGCCTGTTCCAGTGTGTGCAATTCCACGGAGAGACTGAGCAACAGGGTACAGGTGTGGGGTGGGAGATGTTTGTGGGGGCTCATTTGTGGCTGAGAACGGGTGTGTGTCTCTGTCTCTATATGTTCACGTGGTGTCCCTCTGTGCTTCTCTGCAATGGCTGAAACAGTCATCCTTTGTTCTGGCTTCACCGACTGTGTTGTAAAAGTTCCCAATGAAGCCGCAATTCCACCCTTTCATAATAAGGTCACATGGATGCCTTCTCCGTCCTGACAACAAAAAAGCCTCATGCATATAATTTGGATAAAATTTGCAGTTTTGAGGGGCAATACTTGATCTCATCCCCAGCTGTTAGCACTCTCATCACACATTAATCTTACTGGGTAAAGATTAAGAAGTGTTTTTGTGGTGTCTACCTTTTCCTGATTAAAAAAAGAAAAATTTTGATTAAAAAAAAAAAAGCTAGAACAAAATCCAGCAAAGCCTTTTCCCCGTAACATTAAATAGTGACCATAACATGCATAATAAATATTTCATGTATTCTTCAGTTTACGGGGACTGCTTCTAATACTCACTCTATATATATTACATAAATTTGTTCCGGCGTATTTATAAAAGCCAGTAAGGAGGGAGAATCATCTAGGTGAGGTCCGTGGGTGTCTGCTGAGGTACGCGTTCATTATTAATCGAGCCGACCGCAATTCTCGCCACGCCGCAAACGAATCGAGCGGCACCCCGCCACTGACCCGGTCCGGTACCCCTCCTCCAGCCCCCCGAAATCAAACGTGGGCAATTCCCGCAGGCGCTTCATTCTTACCATTCTTTGACTGTAAAGAAATATACTTCACGCCGGAGCCCAGGTGCGGGCATTTTTCTCTCCTGCAAGCTGGGGGGGAAATTGATCCAGCGGTGCAGCACGAATGAGTCGGCGAGGCTAATTAAGCTCAGGGTGAGAGAAACGGGGAAAAAACACAGGCTCCAAGACCTCGGCAGATCCCGGGATCGATGGTGGATCAGATAACAATCTGCCTCCTAAATTAAACACTCGCACGTAACGCTCGGTATATATGCTCAGCATTTATAAATGTGCTATCTAAAAGTTCATCTAATGTACATTAGCTCTAAGACCACTGTGTCATCACCGGAATACTGAACACCGTACACCCCTCCCCATGTCCTTTTCGTATCTATCCACTAGTCTGCCCCATCTGCAGCTACATTATAAAATCTTTCTGAATCTCTTCTAAAACCAAGGAAGTTATTTTACCGCAATATTCTTATCTTTTCTCATCTTTCTCAAGCTAGCAGGTGAACTTTTTTTTTCTTACCGCACATACAGTCAAAGCTACTTTAAGCTTCAGCTCAAGATACTGAAATATAGTGTCTTATTTCCCACCAGTTTAGACATCATCCTACAGAGATAAAGATGTCTTTCAGCTTGAATATGAGGCCGAATGGCATTGAAGTTAACGACTACTGAATGAGAATTCTGCCGTCCTCGGGGCATTTGCATATTAAAGTCATCTGGGGGGTTGTAATCATAGATGTGAGATCTTTTGACCTTTAAAAACACATTTATTTTGCTACAGGGGTGAAACGACAGACTGCTTTTAAAATTTTGCATTATCTCCCGTTCCGCAGACAAGTGCAAAGAGGTAATGTAAAAAAAAATCTCCTCCACTTTTGAGGTATTTCCTGAGATCTTTCCTCGCATTCTTGCCGCAAACTTAGCCCCAGCTCTGCAGTCTGCATATATCTTGACAGTTGCTGTGAGACGCCTTACATCAGTAAGCTCAGATCTCCTCAGGTTATTCTTCTGATTTTCATTATTTATTCATACAGGAATCATTCTTATCAAGGCCAACGTGGGAAGGTACAAGAGAGTGTATAAAAATAGATCACATGCTAGGGCATTGATACCGTTTGTCTCCTGAAACATTAGTGATATTTTAAAGAGGAAATAAAGCCCTGCTGTTATTTGCACCATTATCAGACTCCATGATGCTCCCGCGTCTCCGAAAAATCACACGTCTTAACAAGGCGACCAGCACGACGGCATAGCGGGGGATGCTTCTGGTTGGATCGCCAGCCTTGCACTCTTGGGTCTCCTTTTCATCTGTGTTTACTTCTCTGCATGCAGAGTGTCATTAAGCGGTTATTGTGAAACAGATGTACGTCAGCTGATCTGAGCAGGGATTCTCAGCTTTCCCAGCCACAAGGCCTGGCGGTGTCCCCCTTGGTTCATTTCGTTTACCTTCGGCAAATATAAATTTCTCTGATGGGGGGTGGTGCCCTTGGCCGGCGATTTAGTCCCTTCCATAGCCTAAATGGCATTTGACTAATGCAGATCTACAGCTACGGGCCACAGGCCAGTGGGAAAGTGCACCTATGCAGGAACCAACATGATAAGCAGGGCCATGTCAGTGCGGTTACTTTTGCCTCGGATACGGCTCGCATACTTTACAATGGAAAAACACCAGTTCGCGGTACGGCTCGCGTACTTTACAGTGGAAAACCACCAGTTTGCGGTACGGCTCGCGTACTTTACAGTGGAAAACCACCAGTTCGCGGTACGGCTCGCGTACTTTACAGTGGAAAACCACCAGTTCGCGGTACGGCTCCCGTACTTTACAGTGGAAAACCACCAGTTCGCGGTACGGCTCGCGTACTTTACAGTGGAAAACCACCAGTTCGCGGTATGGCTCGCGTACTTTACAGTGGAAAACCACCAGTTTGCGGTACAGCTTGCATACTTTACAGTGGAAAACCACCAGTTCGTGGTACGGCTTGCGTACTTTACAGTGGAAAACCACCAGTTTGCGGTACGGCTCGCGTATGACTCAGTTCTTTGTGGCAGTAGAAAAGCACCACTAGATTATAACAGCTCTGTGGCTCAGTGGCTACCACTGTTGCCTCGAACCTCTTGGCTTGGGGGTTTGATTCCTGCTCTGTGAGTGCATGTGCGCGTTTCTATGGATATCCTCCAGGCAGTTTCCACCACCCTCCAGAAACACTGCGGTTAGGCGTACTGCCCCCTCTATATTGCCCAAGTGTGAACGCAGTGATGGACTGGCATTGCATCCAGTATGACCCCTGCCCTTTCTCTGTGCATGCTGGGATAGGCTCCATGCTAAACGCCACCCTGACCACGAGAAGCAGTACGGATGATGGATGGATAGACTATAATACTTTAGCAATATAATAGTTGCATTTAATTATATTTCAATTTAAGAGCTCAGTATTTTAAACTAAATGTGACCTATTTGTGCAACTTGCCATTACTGATGTCCTAACAGCTATAAAATTCAATTGTTTGAAATGGGAACAATTGATCAAATTTAGTTTCTCCTATACTCAACCAATTTGAATACTTCTTAACTTTAATAACATTATCTTTTTAAAATGGATTCTCAAGTAATGTGCCTGAAAATTGAACATTCTGCAGTTTTATGCCACTGGCGTAATAAATGAACATACAAATTAAGAAATATTTAATGGCATTAAACAAAACAGCAGGGGATGACTTTGTGAAGGTTGAGAGAGATTTTATATTGTCTCATGTTGGATATTTAAAAAATTAAATTAAATTAATAAGGTACACACCCTGGAGTTTTCATTTCAATAATTGAGCCATTAAATGACTCTATCTAATTATTTTATGAATTATATTCAATCTACTTTATATAACAAATCCAGAATGAAAGAGACTTGAAAAATTTTAATTTGTTTCCTGGAGATATCTTTTAATATGAAAGATAATTACTGTGTTAAATTGTTAATTTGGTGTTAATTGATTCACAAAGCTATTTGGGACATACCCTTCACTATCGGATGGAGTCACATCAATTAAATGAATCTGTAGTGAGACTTTCTATGCAGGGGTATCTTGAGGTCTTGAATGCTTGTTCGTACTTTGATAGACTTTTATAAATCATTTTTTGGTTTGTATAATTGTAGTCTGAGTATGGATGGATGTATAAAATGTGCATATAGGATGAGTGAGTTGGATTAATGAAAACAAAGATGGTACAAATCTTTTGTTTTTAATATTATTAGAGTTTTAAATAATCATCCATCCTCTAACCGTATTTCCAGACAGAATAGGACACAAGGCAGAGAAACACTGGAATACCAGTGGAACCTTCATATTTTTATGTATTTTTAAATATTTATCTTATACGCCTCCTTTCTCCTACTCCTATAACTTACAAAAATGGTCTGTCGTCACAGAAACAGTATATATTTTAGGAAAATTAATTCATTAAATACTTGTGCTATACACAAACACTGAGAGCAGCATCAGTCACCTGCCATAATCATCAGTGTAGCTCAAACTGTGACTTGTCAGACAACTCTTATATTTCATTACTTTGTAATCAGACAGTACAGGAAATTGTCTGACATCCCCTTGATTTCTGTGTGAAATTACAATAGATTTACAAGCCTTTTTAAATGAAAAAATGGCATATTTTCACCATTTGAGCTCTGGATAAGTTTGTCTCGCAATCATTCCGACTAATGAATCACAGCTTGGGATAAAAATGCTCACAGCTGGTTTAATGATATAATTTAATAGCATTTACAGGTACCTGCTAATAAAAAAGATAGCGATAGGCTGTGAGGTCTTGGCTCACTTGATTAAGATGCTCATTTTCGGACGATTTATTTATTTGTTTTATTTTCGTAAGTGACACCATCAAAGTCTTTGGCTTTGTGCAGTTTTATTTCAATGAGAATTTCTTCCAAAACAATTCCTCAATTGACCTTCAATTACTAATAAATTTTACAGATTCATATTTCATCACATCAAAGGTATTTTTCCAAGTTGAGGTAAAACATTACAACAGTAATGAAAAGGCTTAGAGAAAATGTTAACCTCTGGTAATTAGGAATACCTATTTTTTAATTATTTTAAGGGACCTTAAGGGACTAGATTGCATCTAGTGTGACCATCCCAGCAAAAAAAACGCCAGTCCTTGTCGGTACTAGATCAGAGATATTCAGCTTACCCCAAATACACTGTGTATAATCAAGAGATTTGCAGCCTTTTTGATTTCATACTTGCTCACACTTGCTCACTTACAAACAATTACATTCCGATGGTTTCATGCAGCCACTGGTTGAAGCTGGATATGCTACTGGAGCACTTTAAAGGGTCCCCATCCTTTGACTTGAACCAGTAATTGTTACTGTACTGTACTTCCTGGGCTGCTACTAGACACTCGATCCCATGGAAGAATATTATATTGGGCTCACAACCCAGGTCAATCCAATTATGCTTCAGATTTTTTCAGGCCCCTCATATGCAGGGGCTCTTGAAATCCTCCCCCCCCCCCCCAATCTTATGGCACCTTGCGGTTTTACAAGAGGAAATTCTGAGTTCTGAAACTTTGATAGTCCATGGTGTTAGAGTTCTATGGACCCCAGACTGGTCCCTTTAAAAACTCTGACATAACTTTCATAAAACATAGACATAATTCTGGCCTTAATTGATAAAATTATCAATAGTTCTTATACTACTGCTGTATAATTGATAATTGATCCCCTTGAAATAACACAATTCCTTCCATCTTTGAGAAATTTTTCACTTCTAGTCCATTGCTTCAGACATTTAAAATGTGCGTCAGTCATTTAAGCATTAAACGTGTGGAATAACGAAATAGTCAGAGCAAGATACTGTATTTAAATCCCACTGTGCTACAGGAGCTGGCACAGCCAAGAAAACGCAATAAAGGCATTCTTAAAAAATTTATTACCGCAAGATACGCTGATGTTAGACATTAAACAAATTACACACACGCACAGTAGAAGTATCGGACAGTCCTAGCGGTCGTAAGTAGTTTTATGGACAAAACCTGTGGCATTTTACAACTTGCCTTTACTTAGCCAAGGACAACATGTCATGCGCAAGGGAAGAGAGTTTTTAAGCGCTAAAGACCTCATCTCTGCTAATGAATAAAGCCGCAAAAAAAAGAAAAACTATCTGCGAGCGAGCAAATTATTAATGACGCAAGGAGCCAAAAGCGCCGCAGAGGGAGAGAAAAGGGAAACAAGCCGACACACTTTGCGGCGCCCGTCCCTCCAAATACGCCGGGGTAAAACCACAGCCGTGACTAATGGGCGCTTCTCATGGGAAACATGTAAATTAATGATCTCAGTCTCCCTAAAGATCCGGCATTCTGACAATAGCAAGAGGTTTCATCTCAATTGAAATGAATGAATTAATAATGGCGCCCATTGTTATGCTCCGGACCTCGCCGACTCTGCTTAAGACAAGTACTTACGGAAAACGAACGAATGAATGAATGAATGAAAAACTATGTTCCTATGCTTTTTTTGTTTAGTGGCACAGTGGGTGGAGTCGTGGTTAAGTATAGGTATGAAAACTTGCTTGTTTAAAAAGGTGGGCCCGGTTACAGACTGTGTATATTCATTATAGCGAGGTTATTATTATTATATTATTAGAAGCCTAAGACTTATATGTGTGATAGGGCATTACGTAAATGTAATAAAGTTATTTTTTTTAAATTGATGCATAATAATAAAACAGGAATTTACTGTGGCACTTACGGCAATAATAGATAAAATCCCTTTGTCATTCACATATCAGTCAAGTGAAGCAATTACTCCTAATGAAGTTCAGGTAGGCTATATCAGCTCATGATTTCAGCTGATTGCTACAATGTAACTTACAAAAGTGGATAGTGCACAATGGAGATGTTTATGCACTTGTGCTGTAGGTTTATTATCATGTCCATTTATTATCTGCTTTGGCACTTGTAGCTGCTAAATGTCGTAGATCAAATAAGTGAAATACTGACAAAAGAAGCTTCCAGATGCCAATCGGCGAGACAGTACGTACTCACAGTAAGGTCTTCCCCACAGAACTGTCCTCCATGCATGCACCATCACCTTAGTCTCACATGTACACATGCAGACTTATACACCAAGGAGAGACCATCAGTCAGTCAATTACAGGGATTATGTGATTTGCTGGAATCCTTGTCTCTTACATCATATTTTTTAAAATATGAAGTCAGAAAGAACTAATTGAGTCATTTATCTTTAGCCATATGGCATCCTATCCTGGATGTGGCCCACCATGTTCCCTGTTGCCTTTTTTGGGATAGACTCCAGGATCACCATGACCCTGTATCGCATAGGCACAGTAGATAGACGGATTTTTAGCCATCACACAGCACTTAGCATAGGCTAAGAGAGTATATAAAAAATGGATGGATGGATCCACATGTACCCAAAGATTGTAGGCAGCCAATCAGCTGTTGCAATTAATACATGTTTAGCATCTGTTCAGCAAATTAAGTGTGAGTTCTTCCTTCATGGGGCACCATAGCTGTGCAGAATATCCTTTCCGCACAAGAGCAAAGGGTAGAATGAATTATTAGTGTACAGGGCTGCATGAAAACCTGTCTCATAAAATGAGCATCCGATGTTATTACTGTGGTTCTAGGCCTTTTTTTCAAGGCTCATCTTGTTATACACACATTGGGGTTTGCTCTGACTACCATAGTTTGATAGAAACGACCAGCTTGCCGTGAAATGAACGTGCAGAAGACCAGCCTCTGATTCTTGCTGATTCTTGATTTTTTTTACTTACCTGACGCTTGTACCTCTCTTCATATTTTATAAGCCCCTGGCATTACCCTCTTCCATTATTCATCAAAACGTTAGGCCACTTTGATTCTGTTTTTTTTTTCTTTTTTTCTGTGTATTTTAAATGGTTATAAAATGAAAATGATTGACTGCCCTTATCGCTAAAACACCCACATTGACCAGACCAGTTTGTTGGGAAATAAATCCTGGCAAACAAACGTTTATGTCTGAAACAGGTGTGCCAGTAGCATGGACACAAGCACACTATCTTTAACTACAAAGCTTTTGAAAGGTTAATGACATTCCTGATTCTTAACAATAAGAGATCTTTCCCTTTTAAGGGGGGGGGGTTCAGTCCTTTTTGCATTAAAGGCTTCATATCAGTAACCGTGACTAAAGGGACTTTCAGTGCACAGTATCTGGACACTGGTTATATTTGTCACCAAAACTCCTTTGAGTCTTTTGAATGGGCCCCCTGACCAATTGCTTTGTGTTTAGACGTGGTTGCTAAGTGTCATTCAGGAACCATCAGTCAGAACCATCACTCTGTGTCCAAATGAATACATTCACAAAAGAGTTAAAACATAAGCTCTGTTTATATTAACGGCAAGAATCTAGATATACTCATTTTAATTGCCTTAAGAACATAAGAACATAAGAAATATACAAACGAGAGGAGGCCATTCGGCCCATCAAGCTCGCTTGGGGAGAACT
>JAODKM010000118.1:688402-700776 GCA_026780845.1 Petrocephalus sullivani | reverse complement strand
GAGAGGATGAGTTGAGTGTCATCTGCATAGCAGTGGTAAGAGAAGCCATGAGAGGATATGACCTCACCAAGAGATTTAGTATAAAGGGAGAACAAGAAAGGGCTAAGAACCGAGCCCTGAGGGACACTGGTGAAGAGACTACGTGGGGTAGATGTGGGGTGGGGTGACAAGACCATGAAGGTTGCTGAGGGTTGTGTTGTGTTCTGTTGTGTTCTGTTGGTGTTTCTGGTGTTCCCAGAAGGTGGAGTTTCTCATCTCACAGGGTACCCTGAAGTTTATGGAGAGGAGCTGCAGCACACGGCTTGATGGGAACTGAGAAGGATGGCTGTGAGGGCTCTGTGGGCAGATAAGGAGATGTTTATTAGAGGTGAGGAAGTGACACACCATCCATGGTTTAGCGACCCACATCCGGCTTATAGAGGAATCGAAGCATTATACACATCTGAATCTGACCCGCTGGGCCAGCTACTTTGAGCAGTTGCTTAAAGCTCATCCTTTGGCTAGGATGTTGGACATCACTGAGTCCACAGTCCTTGAAGCTGATCCTCCGAGTAGCTGTCAACCATCAAATCTCACAGAGATTTCACAGGTGGTAAACCCGAGGGTAGGGAAGTCTGCAGGGATCTGTGGTACCTGCAGTGAACTTCTCCAGGCTGGTGGTAAGGCTGTCCTTCTGGCATTGCAAGCAATCTTCGCTTCCATTTAAGAGACGGGTGTCATCCCTACTGATAAAACAGGGTGATTGCGGCAACTATAGGAGGATGAAACTGCTCTCAGTGCTGGGGAATGTCCTTGATAGGGTCATCCTCAGTAGCATCCATGATCTCTTGCTACTAGCAACCAGAGCAGACTGGTTTTACGCCTAAGAAGTCTACCATCAACTGCATCCTGGCGCTGAAAGTTCTTATCAAATATGGGCAAGGAGCTTGAGTGTTTGGGTTTGCGAGTGTCCTGGATAAAAACAAAGATCCAGGTCTTTAATGACTTTTTGGACACAGCCACCAGCAGTGTGTCTGTCTGTGGAGAGAATGTTAACCATGTTGAGAGGTTCACTTACCTCGGCAGCGACATTCATGTTCTTCCTATGAAGTCAGTAGATGGATTGGTAGAGCATGGGGGGGGGGGGTGTCATCAGGTCTCTGAAAAGTGGTTTGTAGTGCTCCCGATACCTTTGTTAGAGAATGAAGGTCAAAGTCTTTAGAGTACTGCTGCTCCCTGTTTTGCTGTATGGCTGCAAGACGTAGACACTATCGAGTAACCTAATATGAAGACTGGACTCCTTTGGGACTGCCTTTCTTCGGAGAATGCTTAGGTACCGCTGGTTTGACTTTGTGTTGCTCAAACTGTTGCTCGGGGCGTTCCCAGTGAGGCACATTACCTGCATTATGAGGGAGCGTCAGTTACGGCACTACGGCCATGTGGTGTGACTCCCTGAGGGTGATCTGGCTCGCAGGATCTTTATTGCTGAGAACCTGAGCAGCTGGACCAAGCCAAGGGGACTTCCACATAACACCTAGCTGTGGCAGATAGACAGCCATTTCCAGAGTAGGATCCTGAGGTCTTTTGTTGTGTGGTGGGTGCAGCAATGCACAGTAACAATACTTTTGTCCAACTCAACGTACAAGTGAGACCAATAGCACACTACAAACATACAAACATTATTTATCTGACAAAAATATCACATCTTCAAAAATTATTATATTCAGTTAATGAAATGATAATTGCGAAATTAGCATTGTAAATCGTGTGATTGCCATGTTTGTGTTCATTTTGCATCACTTTTTGACCTGAATAAGGAGAGATTTGTTTTCGTATTCCATCCTGGAAGTGGTATGCTGCCGTCCTATGCCATCAGGCAAAGGCTAAATGAGAAAGAGGTTTAATTCATCGGAAGATGGATACTGAGAATTACAAGCTTCAGTAAAGCTGTGGCAGTGAAAGAAGTATTAGAAAGAAAAACTGTCCACAGTACTCAAAGAAACAGGTGGACAAGACCCAGGAAAACAGTCTAAAGTACTCATGGTAGCCAATAAACAGAGTCATAAAAACTGTGTAAAGTACTTAAAATAGCAGGTGGATGAACGACCCATAAATCAGAGGTCAGAGGTTATGAATTTATATTTTTCTCTCTCATTCTACTGTTCTGGGATGCAGGTAATCTGGAAAACTGCATCATAAAGAAAAATTTAGTAATTCAAAGTACCCAGGAAATGTGATGTTTGTCAGATTGCCTGTATAGAAAAATGAAAGTACATAAATGCACAATATTTTAAGAATTGCAAATACAATATTAGAACTGAGCAATAACCAGCAATATGGTATTGCGGGTATAACACAATTGTATGTGTCTGAACATAAGTTACATAAGAATGAAGGCATAAAATAGAACAGAGAGGCATTTATTAACATGATTTTGACCTGACGGCAGGCACCAGTAATTTGCTGAACAAATAAGCAAAGGATAACAAGTGCATAATGATTCAAGATGAAAAATACTGGCACTCATTTATAGCTCACAATTTGCATATCATACGTGTTGTGAACAAAGATTGATGAAACAAGTCGTTATTCAGCCATCTTCCATAACCTCCTACCCAGTACTAGGTCATAGTGAGCGTGGAGCCTCTCACAGGAAGTAGAGGGTATGAAGCAGAGGGCACCCTCGATGAGATGCCAGTCCATTGTAGAGCACACAGGATGGGCATTAAGAGATCCCACCTACACATACAGCTATTTGATTATAGATACGCATGCAAACAGAGGGAGGACAAGCAAACTCCCCACACGCAGCTGAGGGCCGGAATTGATGTGGATTTATTTGGTGATGTGAGGCTACTGTGCTACCTTCAGAGCCACGTGTGGCTGGAGAGCACTGGAAAACCCCATTTTACTCTGTTCTTACTGAAATGGTTTAACTGACTCTTTCACAGGGGTGTTAGCTATCTATCTATCTATCTATCTATCTGGCTAGCTTTTTATTTTTATTTTTAAATTACATGAATTTCCCAGTGAGGGATTACATTCAGAAGAAAGACATTAATATAAAAAATATAAGACAAGCCGTAGAATTTGCAGTGTTTACACCTTTTCAAAGAGAAATTTAAAATTTATTTACTGGTTCCCGGTAAAATATTCATAATGCAGCAAAGATTACTGCTTTGTTCCAGAATATAGGATTTATCTGGAAGAAATAAGGATGATGTATAAGAAAATTAAAGCTATATTGTACAATAAATATAGAATGAAAAACCACTAAATAATGAATTATTTATATTATAATGCATTATAAATGTAGTTATAAATCACTAAAGTGCATACATACTGCATAATAATACAAAAGTCCATTATAACACATGACATACACCAGTTCTCAGAAAGACTGATAAGAATTTTGCTGACTTAAGTGATCTGGTACCTAATATACATTAGTAATATAAAGGATGGCAATATTTTAAAAATAATTTCACCTGTTATGAGTTATTCTGCTGGATACTGCAGATAAATGAGAACAAAAAGACATCCATCCTTCATAACAGCTTATCCACTATGGGGTCACGGAAAGCAGTTCAGCTGAACTGAATGCCCGTGGAAAGTGACAGGTAATACTCCAACACCTGAAAATGGGGACCCTATCCAAACACACGAGGCTTGGGCTTGGAATTGAACTATATTGCTGAGTATAGTGGTCACCGCTGTGCTGTGCAGGAGCTCCAATACTACCTTACAAAATATTTTATTGAATTATGGAATGTATCTCCAATTGGAGAACCACTGTTGGTTTGAATGTTACGTAACTGAACACCTCACATGCAGATACACTTGTTCCAAATGCATCCAAAACGAAACACGACCGTTAAACCTCTTGTTGTGCCATCGAATGTGCTATTGTGAAGGGTGCTCTAAACTATTAATAAAGAAGGAGAACACGGCAAGAGCAACGGATGCGTGCCGCCGATCTCCGTAATCTCTCCCGCTGCACTGTTTTACCCACTTCCTGTCAACCTGGAGCTTTTGTGTGCATTAATAGGCTAACAGTGTAACTTGTTAAATAAAATTGGCTGTGGAGCATGAAACAGTAGCATATACATTTTTTAATAAGACGGTAATAATTCAAAACGAGACTCAGAGCTGAAAGGGGGTCGGATCACCACGTCAAGGGCATGGGATGGGTATAGGTGTTTCATGGGGGGTGGGGGTGACTTTTGTGACAAACTAATTTGTAACTGGGGGATAGAGGGTGTGGGATGCGGCATTTAGCCATGTCCCACCATTTAGTAGTGACAAAAGAGAATTACAGTATTGCTCAGAGATGAGGGTGGGCATATATCATCGTTTTTAATGAGCACTCATGGACTGGAGGTTTTTTGAGTAAGGGAATCAAAAACACATTTTATTCTTCAAGACCACAGATTCTCACGAGGTAACCCTACACACACAGTACCATTCCTTCCTTGCATTTCTTGCACATGAAATATTAAGGCTGGTGACAGTGGTAGAGAGTCATGTGGATTGGTTACAGGCCCTTGTTGTCTACAGATATGCCGAGTCATCGCTTACTAGTCTTTGTTTATTTTTTGTGGGTGGGGCTACAAAATATATTAAATGCTTAAATATTCATGCATTGCTTTAGGCCCAAATTGGACCCGGTCAGTTACGAGAGACGGCTCAATAAACCATAAAAACCGGGGAGCGTAAAGTCATGTATTATTAATGAAAAAGGGTCTTATCTTATGAAATGATTTACATACAAATTAGTGATTTCTATTTACTGCTAACGCCTGGAGATTTATCAGGGCCGGAGTTGGCAGTGGGGACGGATTGTCAGGAAGCTGCAGACTCGTTAAAGTGAAAACAAGCAAACGTGAATGCCAGAGCCGGCTTTAATTACTAAGCTGGCTTTAATTGTTATGGTAATGAGCCTGGACATCCCATACTCTGACCCCTGAAACACATCTATGCATTTCTGGAATGATCCAGCGTACGTCTTGAGGCTGTTATGGTTTGTTTTTTCTGTTTACCCATGAAAGAGGTAAACAGGGCCCGAATGATAGTGGTTTGTACAGCTTTTCCGAGCAGATCTCTCCAAAAAGGGGTTTGTGGAGTAATTGACAAAAAACGGAAAATAAAAACTGCAGGATACGGGGCAAAATTAATTAGGTAACTAGATGAGATGTATGACCTGTGTTTGAAGATTTTGAACCGCTGACTCAGCAAGGTGTTTGGCGTACACACACCCTGTAGGGGACAGTGCCGCCAACATAGAGACACTGCCCTCTTAACTGAGAGGAAGTGTAAGTTGCAACATTTAAGGGGGGGGGGGGGCATCCTTCCTTCATGCCCCCTCCCCATCTCAGACCAAGATCACAATGCTGGGAGAGCACTGAAGTGGAGAGAAAAAGGCCTTCCTACCCCCAATCCGCATATGTACAAAAAACCGCTGGGTGGCTCCTTAAGAACACTGGTTCTCCGGACCCGCTGTTGTGTAAACTCGTGCTTGGCCAAAAGATGCTGATATTCCTAAAAAATCTGAATTAGGTGAACATTGCAGAATAAAAATTATGCTGAGAACTGAGGTTTAGACTGTGGATTAAAGGGCTTGCCTTGTAAAGGGACATATAAGGACCCACTGGACAACCAACCTGAATCCTAGTAATACGGATCGACTGTGCTGTCCGCAGAACTTTAGTTAGCCCATAAGGGACACTTTAAGTTAAAGGGCCCTACATAACATGAGCATAGCATGCATCTTCCACATTTCGTATGCAGTACAAGGCTGCAGTGAGTCCTGAATGGGATGCCAGTAGATCATAAGGCACATTCTGACACAGACACTCACATTAATGTGCAACACATTTAAAAGGTAAGAAATATCAAACCTCTTAAAGTATCCAGGTGAGCTCATAGCAGTTGTTGATATAAGCATTTATAGATGTTTGTGCAGTGCTTAGGAAGATGTCAGGCATAGCAAATGATGATAAAATAAAGTTAGTATGGTGTTACACTGGGCCCTTATTATCAGTAAAATCAAGTGTGTAATTAACCCAGTGTCCGAGGAGGAACAGGGGATTTTCAAAGTTGACAGTAAAAAAGTTGGTAACTGCTTAGAGATCACATTGCCTTTATCAGGCTTATTTTAAAAAATGACCTGCTGCATAACTCTAATAACTTTTGTTATATTTATTTATCCTTATTTTCTATATAAATGTGAATATAATTCATATTTTATCTCAAGTTAATTACAAAGTCAGCAGGTTGAAAAGTAATTATAAATTCATTTGCAAGTAATTTCCCAGAAATCTGAGAACAAAAAAAAACAAAAAAAAACAATGAGTGCCATAAGGTAAGCAGACTATTAAACGTCCTGCTTTTTAACCGGCTAAGTGTTGCCCTTGAAATTGACCTGCAATTGCATTAAAGTGCTTCTGTGTGCATTTCTTTAAGAATTGTACAGGCTCTTTAAAAGTAATAGCAAGCCATACAATGAACGGAAATGAATAGGCTCATAGGCACAAGAAAAAAATAGAGCAGAATATCGTCGTTGTCATTATACATGTGCAATGAAACTGTGCTCTCACCCATCAAAAGATAAACAAAGAAAATGCAAAAATAAACATGTACATATATTATTGTTATACAGTATACAACCCAGAAACATGGACTTGTTTTCTGCTAACCCCTCTGGACTCTCATGATGCTGGACAACAGATGAAATGCTCAGACTTACGCTGAAGTTAATATTTACCTTGATATTTATCTGACATGCTCGATTCTGCCCCCTGTGGGTGGCCGGCCTCCACCTGTCCGGAGGCAGTTTATAAACATGCCAAACGAGTGACCTGAAGTTGAAGCAGAAATGAAATGTAAACAGCTGTTATTGTTTTGGACCTGGATGAAAAAAGACAGATATTTGCTTACTGGGACCAAGGCCAAGAGCACAGAAGTTTTAAGCGCTTATATCAGAAGCTCGGTTAAACTCATAAACGAGCATCATGGGATATATATTTAATAGCAATCCCCAGCGTGTGGAATATAGTCTGAAGACCTCTGAACAAAGCTTGGAAATATTTCAAATTGCCTCGACTCCGCAGCTTCCAGAACAATTCCCAGTGTTATAAAATGCAGCAGTGGATGCACTCTTTAATAAAAAATACAAGAGGATATGTGATAAATAAGTGTGACCAGCCGCACCCTTATCCTTTGGGCTGCAGCTCTTCAGTTTCAATGCATGACATGCGAGCAAAGAGCCATCGGTGCCAGAACACTGGCTGCCTAATGAACTCACTGTTAAACTGGCTGTTTCCTTTTTCCCTAATTGCCCCATCATGAGAAAGAAAATGTCTGCTGGAGCAGGTGGCAATATGACATGACCAGGCAAGGAGTGAGATATTCAAAATGTCCCCAATAACCACTTGAATCAAAGAGTATAATGCACCACATATTGGGAATTACTATCTCTTTTATGAGGCATTTTCTACTAATCTTTTTGCGCAACGTAATTACAGGTTTAACACCAGGAAGGAGTACAGCATCAAAATTAGATTACAGCTGTCTATTATGCTCATTTTTAATGTAAAATTTAAGCAGAGCAACAGATATTACTGTTATTATAATGGCATGCATATACATTCTGTACTGTGCAAACGTTTTAAGCACTCAAAAAGAATGGTCAATCTAAAACATTGTGACCTACATTTTCAGACATTCCACCTTTATGTATTGATTTCAGGCAGGCAGATGAGGGTAAAAGAGTTTGCTAGGCTTGGGCAGTATTATAGTATCACTGTGGTATTGTTAATTTGAGACCTCCAAGCAAATGTTATCAGGAAATACCAGAATAGCTGATTTCTGGCAGATAGTGCATCATTTATGGGTGTCAGAGAGACACTGTCATTTTGTGGGAGACTCCTGGACCTGCCGTGAGAGGTGGGATATCTTCCAAACACATGATGATCATTTAAACATCATTTTCTTTGACTACCTTAGACTATTGCACAGTACTGTACATGTAGTGGCCTTATAGTAATGAAAGCTGGAAACGTGACAGTAGTGAAGTGCACTGTCACATATGCAATCTGAGTTTTACACTGGCATCGTACCAGAATAGTCTTGGCACATTCATAGCTCGTACATGTCATACATGGCAACGTACGATAATCACAAATGCAAGTGAGAAGGACTCGCAGGTCTCCTGGCCAACAGCTTTCTTCAGTAAGGAATCACTGGTGCTACATGTAGATTATGTCCTGCTTTTGTTTTATAACTTACCTTTCTGGTATAAATTATACTGTGCCTTAAGCCTGAATCTGAATTTTATCTTGCCAACTTCACCACCATTTCTCAAAGGTAGCTAGTCTTGAGAATTAAACCTGTTCTCTTTCCCTGCGTTAATGGGTAGTACGTACAAATTATTAGTTTATTGTTCATTAAAAAACCTGGCATAAGTACCAGCTAAGGCTTTGAATTACAAGTTGAATATTTATGAAAATAATTTGGTTTCAAGGCTTTACCTAATTAATCTCATCTCAAGACCTCGCTCAGGAATATAAACCAAATTAGGTTAGCCTACAACCTTCAACCATTCAACCCCAACCTCAGTCTAACGTTTGCAGGATGCACGGCTTCAGCACAGACACGTAAAACATCCAGCCTTAAAACGGGATCCAGGGGGAAAGAGTGCTGCAGCATACATGTGGCTAAGCTGCTCTCCTGTGAAGCGACATATATAAAAATCACCTTTTTAACAAACAGTTTTTGAAATTGGCATTCTGAGTGTCTGACCGTACTTGTGTTCTCACATACTCGTCTTACGTCATCTTCCATTGCCGAAGACCAGTTCCAATACTCAAGAACAGGATACATCAGTTGCCTCCCCGCTGAACAAGATCAATCCCATGATTCATTGTGCCCCACATTCGTTCTTGGAAGGAAAGTTAGCAAGATCTAGGGATACCACCTAATCCATGTCAGAAAGACTTTGAGCTCCTTCAGGTTTTACAAACCACTTGTTAGAAAGGCTCCTGTGCTTAGCTAAATAGTTCAATTCTTCTTGGGCCTTGACTGGTTTGTTTCCTTGATTGAAAGACTCATCCAGCTGTTTCACATTAACATCAGTAACAGATGCATGATTAAAGGAGACTGACCAATCAGCACACAGCAAGAGTGCAGTGCTTAAGTGAAATCTGGGTCCTTTTAATGGGAATGGTAAGCCAAGACCCCAAGTACATTGTTTGCATTCTTGGTATTGAGAAACACCCTCTGTGAAGACGGCAGGGGTGCTAGAACATGTCCTCCGACTGCATGTGCAGTGCATCACATTTATTTTAAAAATACATGTCAGAATAGATCTTACGGGACGAACTCACCCTCCTTCAAACTACTCATGTTGAAACAGTCGGTGAACAGATATTCCCAGGGTGTGACAAATCATCACCGATGGCCCACTACCCAGGGGCCCACAGGCGCCGTCTGTAATACTTCCACACCGCATGTTCCATTTACAGCTGCAGAGTGTCACAGCCGCATGTATGGGTTACACATGGGAGGAAACTCGAGCTAATCTACTGGCACTTGACTTGAACTAACAAAAAGTGCCAATTTAACGTAAAAATTCACACGGGCAAACAAGCAGGCATGCGCAAGACTACTAAACTGGAAGTAATCTAAGCCACATAATATTATCTGTTCCTACTAAACCTCTTGCTAAAAAAAAACATACAGTTGGGTTGGTGTAATTGCCCTAATCATTTAAAAACGATGTGAATAATTTAATCAATTTAAGCTCATCGCTCAGCACACATTAAGCTACCGTCTGTCTAACTTCCATTACACCATAACGGGCTGCCAGGTGGTAAAGAAAATGCTGGAAATCTGGGGCCTCCTCATTGTTATTTCTAATTAAGTGTCTAATAAAATGTGGCAAAAGATTTTAGTATATCACGGGGACACTTCCGTGCCTACAGGTCTGTCCTGACAGTTTACGTAGTTTACGAATCATTGGCTTAAAAAAAAGCGGAGAGAGATAGACAAAGGGGCGGAGACAAAGAGGCGGAGAGCTACAATTCAGTCACGGGAGCTTTGTTCCTTCTACAAGGGAAAATGTTTAAAAATGGCACAACATTCTGTGACAAGTCAGTCCCTGAACACTTAAGAAATGTGCAGTATTATATTACGAGAATATAGGTTTTTTTTTGTATTATTTAAAACCTCTGTTTTATTTACACACACATACACACACAAAAGCCTAAATGTGACCTTGAATGATGTCTTACAATGTCTAATTTGCTTAGGTTACAGAAAATGCGACATACAGCTCATGGGGAATCGAGCTTAGGCTAAACCCCCGCTATCGCTAAGCCAAAGCTTAGCCTAACTGAACACGTGGGGCTAATGTCCTTTTAGGGGGCTTATTTGGTGTTGGTGCAAATAATAGGTGCTAATCTGTGAAAGAACATTACCAGTCCTATAATCTCCCCTCTGTCTTGAAGCGTGTTGTATTGAGACATTAAGGATCAGTCTTTGGCTGTATTTTTTAGGCTAGCCGAATGCTGGGCCTCTTCCCAGAAAGAGAGCTTGGGGCTGCCAAGCGTGGGATGGCTTATGTTTAAATTTTTATTTATTCTGCCATGCATTTGTTTATTTGTATATGTACTAACTATGAATTCATCTGAACCCAATAGCATCAACAGATGACCAAATCTCACAATCAGGTCCAGCTTACTGTACACCCTTCCCAGGACAGCATGAAACTCATTGCATGAGCTATCAAAGATATTGCTTAGGGCATTCTATACTTGAACATTGCCCCCTGCAGGGCTGCAGCAGCAGTGACATGCCTAATTTTGCAGATGGATTCATAGTTTTGACAAACATGCATTGATATCTGTATTAAACAAGAAAATGCCAAAATTATGTCCTGAACTTATAAATAATACATTTGTCATGTTCAGATTTCACGGCCTGTTAAGTATAAGGAAATATATGCCAAACCAATGAATTATTGCAGCAACACTAGGCATTCGGTCTTACATATGTATATTTTTCCTAAAATTTTCCTCAGGCACCATTTCAATGGCCCGGTCTTGTCTTCCACTCTGCTGAATGTCGTTCCAAGCCTGACAAAAAGCACTGAATCCTTGGACCGCATGAGGCACGAGGTTTCGTTATAGCGCTGTCTCCCCCTGTTGGAGACATGTGAGAAAGGAAGGCCGTGACATGCGCCTCTGCCCGTCTCCATCCCACCAAATTATTCTTAATGTGATCTGACACCAGATGTATAAAACAGCTGGTGCTATTTGTGACTAAATTCGGAGTTGTCCACTTAGAGGGGAAATTACTGCAATTAAATTAGAGGAAATTGCTTGTGGCAAGTAGGAAAGAACAGGCGCTGCAGTAAAGCCTCTCCGTACACTGTGAACCAAAGCATTGCTTACGGATGGACATCTTACCCAGAGCATATCTGGCTTAAATTCCTCCAAAAAAAAAAAAATCCTCCGACTCCAGCTTCACCCAAGAGCAGATCCACGCTGGGAATCTGCCTTTAATTTTAATCGAACTGAAATTTTAATCGTCAAAACACCCAATTTCAAACCCCATTAGAAATGCAGTCTTTCATTAAGAGATCCGCTTGGAAACTCTTTAGCCCAAGACGGCACTATTTACACCCAAGATCAGCACTCTCTGTTGCCGGCTGTCGCGTAAATCTGGGTCCCACGCCTGGTGGGTCTGCTGCGCGCTCACGGACGCCACCTCCCCTGGGGCTCGGCTAATTTATACATCTGGGAATATTGATTAAAATCAGTGGAGGGAGAAGAAAGCACGTACGCATTAAAATTAATACTTTGCAGAACGCTCCTCAAGCATACAGACAGGCAGAGGTGCGGGTCATCAAATATTTAGGCCCAACATGAAAGGCTGAGGCTCCCTCCCTAACACATGTGCTTGAGCTTTAATAAGTGGTAAGAGTATCATCACAGGTGTGTGTTTGAAAAATTGATTGGATTCGGCTCCAGCGCCCATCTGACGTGGGCCGGGTTAGCCTCGTGCCAGCATGCGGCTCACGGGGGGTTTGTATGTGTGTGTGTGTGTGTGTGTTTGTGGGGGGGGGGCTCTTATGGCGTAATTCTCTCATTCCTATTTGCAAAGTCTCCAGTTCAGATGCAGGAAGATGAATACGATGTGCGCACCTGTGGTTTTTATTGAGACTTGCCGACAAGGGCCCTATCGCAAGGCTGCATGTGCCACCGTTGCTGGGAGAACAGAGGTGGAGGAAAATGGTGGGGGGGTGGGGGGGGGGGTGGCAGCAGGGGGCTGGTGAGAGACGGGCACTGGCAGGGGGGAGAACCAGGGGGAGGAAAAGAAACACCATCTATGGCTTT
>JAODKM010000118.1:668266-688302 GCA_026780845.1 Petrocephalus sullivani | reverse complement strand
GGGGGGAGGCGGGGGGGGAGAAAGGAACGCCCTATCTTGTTTTTGTCGGGCCCGCCCCCCGCGCCCCTCAAAAGCTATTCGCGGCGACGGGGGCGGAGGCCCCCCCCCCCCCCCCCCACACACACACACACACACCACATCCAAGCAAGCTCCGGAACATGATTTCAACCATTTCTCCCAAAACCTTGTTTACCTTTCAACTGAAAAAGGCATTTTTACACAGGCATATATTTTTTTAACACAAAATATTTACTGCCTGTAACTGTAATAAATTATTGTCTAGATAGTACAGTTTCCGCAGTGGGGGAATGGCAGGGGTTTCCCTGCCTGCTACATTGAGCCTCTCTCTCAGATGATGAGTTTTATGTAAATACAGTGAATGTTGTTGTGCTCCAAAAAGATACAGTGAGAGATCAGAAGTTGACTGGAGGAAAGAGCAGAGCTGCACGCGCTGATTCCATAATCAGAGTCAGTATTCTCAGGCATTTGTCCCAAACAGGTATCCTTGGCTGCAGACTGTAGACCTAGACTTAGATTCCAGATTCCATTTTCATATTTGCAGGAGTACAGAAGATTTATCGATATATTGAAGTATCAATGAAAAAAAAATGTTGAATGGAAAAAATCACACTTGTGATTATTAATATAAAATTTTTTTGTAATTGATTTGAGTGACATGTTCCCGTTCTCCACTTCTCATTGAAGTCCAGGTAGGCTAATTGGAGCCTCTTAGCTGCCCCTGAGTATGATTATGCGTGTGGCTGCGCCCTGAGATGGACAGGGTGTACCCCAGCCTTGGGCTCTATGCTGCCCGGGATATGCTCCAGGCCCTGTGTGACCTTGATCGGGATAAATGGTTAGAAGCAGGATGGATTGAGGTGCTATTTTTAGGCTACAGATGGAAATAGGAGCACCTGGAGGACGGCCACACAGGGAGAACATGTAAGATTGGCCCAGACAGCGATGGGAATAAAACCCGCAACCCTGGCGGTGAGAGGCCACAGCAGTACGCACTGAGCCATTGTGTCTCTGTTGTGCATTGCTGTTCAGATATGCGATATCGTACCTCGTTCTGGGTCCATCTGCTTATGGTACTTCCTGTTCGGCCTACACGTTTGCCGCTGGGCATGGCTAGGTCACGCATTCCCTGCCTCAGCCCCCACACAAAGCAGCAAAAGTCATTCGCTACAGCAGTGGGTAGCAGTGGGGGGGCAGACTCACCAGAGGAAACCCCAGTAGATCCTAACTGGTCAAAGCCACACTGTGATAGGGTCACCCAGGTACCAGCAGGCATAGCTAGTTTGTTTCTGGGACATTATATTATTCTCAAAGCGACATTCAATCCAGTAATAACCCTCTGCAGCTGTCTTTGCTGTAGTTCATACAAATAACATTTATAAAAAGTGAAACTTCCATCCAGTCAATAAGGCCCAGTCACTGTCATGTTTGTATTGACTGAATCAGTTATGCATGGCGTGTCGTTTGGGGGTGGTGGTGGTTGTGGTGGTGGGGGGGAGGGGGGGCTGTCATTGAATCAATATAATATTTGTGTTATATTATCAGCAACAGAACATTCCGGAGTCATGGGGGGAGAAGGTTACCTGGAATCCCCCCACGGTGAGCAGGATATACTGCGAGGTGTCAGTCAGATGTAGTCACCTGTTTCCCTGGGTCCTGAAACTTTAGGCCAGGCTGTGACTGACAGCACACAGTAATTTACATGTAGGTATTAATTGTTTAATTGTCGTTATGGAGAGATGGCAGTAATTAGGTTTTGAACCTGTCAGTTACAGCAATGCCTGGTTGAAAGTCAGTGCGAGAGTCTCAGACAGACTAATCTCTTCATTGTTTGATCCTTTGCATCAGCTTCTCAATAAACGGTACTTTGTAATGTGAAATTGTGCTCTGCCTGCCCGCCCCAATTTAATTACTAAGTACAGATTATAATATGATATTTAGTACTTCACATAAAAGGCTGTCACTTTCCTGACACGTACAGACTGCTGAAGATTGATGGGGAAAGTGGTTAATTAACAACAATATGAACTGAGCCGTTTCCTGCTTGGGTGAACTTTGGTTTAACAAAACTGTTATCGCATCGAACAGAATAGCTTTTGAGGTAATTTTGAAAAGGCCCATTTTTCATTTTGCGTGTTTCAAATTGCTCCGCCGGGCTGGTGAGGCTGAAAAATGATAATACACAGTTAAAACGATGTTACACAATCTACGGCAATATACCTCCTACTACTTTGTATAGTAATTTTATCTGTATTCTTCTCAAAAGGATAATCATCACTTCTTGTTTATATGATGAACTGAAACAATTTTTCGACACACTGGCAACTGAATGTGATGGCGTTCAGGCTGGTCTTGTAACTTGGCTGCTGAATCCCAAAGGTCACATCACACACATACATTCCGTGTCCCCTCTAACAGGGCCGCCTACTGTCTGTGGTGGGCCTGGCTTTGCTGTCCCCAGTCATATTACACAATAAGACATTTATTCAAAACCTGGGGTGGAATATACCTTTGTGGGACTGAGATCTTTTCTTGACTCCAGCAGGTCATGGGTTTAAATCCCATAGCTATCCAAGTACTCATTTCTCCATTGGACCAATAAGCAAAGCCCTTAATCCCATCTACTTATGGAGTATACAATATGAAATTTTAGAGTGCTCTTTGCATTTAACAAGGGCCATTCCGTTACATAAGCTAACGTACCTCACTGTGTCTGTTCTGTTCTCACGGATAGATATAGAGTTGTTAATGTGTCCAAGAGGTCAAAGCAGAGAAATCTGAACAAGATATTCTGTAGTGTGCATCATTACTAACCTCTCACAGTAAGCAGAACAACCAGAAACCAAGGTAATAAAAAATAGAAAACCTATTCAATTCATGAATATCACTGCCCCTTTTATGTATTCCTGTGGAATCCAGTTCTGGCTGGACATATGAAGTTCACCTCATGCAAATCGCACAATGTCAAGTAAACTAATTGTTTGCACTTGAATGTGAATTACCCAGGGGTCACCGCTCAAGGGAGAATGTCAGCAAAGAGCAGTGCCGCTATGCCAGGGATTGGATTTACAGTGCTGACCACCATTCTGCATTAGCGCCTTCGGCATTACGGCAAATGAAAGGATGACAGCCCGGCAAAGACAGTAATTCATTTCTCTCCCTTTCCTCTCTCTCTCTCTCTCTTTCTCTCTGTCTGGCCACAAACACACTAACCCACACATGAAAAGACCCAACACTTGCAAGCGAGTAAAAGCAGATCATACTTCAGCTACGCACGGCTCATAGTAAAGAATATTTCTTTTAGTCTTGTTCTGTTTTCTGTCTTCTGAAATAAAGCTAGATTTTTTTGTTGAGTCAATGAATTAATTATTCATATGTGATTTCATGCGACCAAGGTCACTGTGCTGGATTTTAGAGAACTTCCAGGTTCCAGGTTTTTGGATGCATATGGTTCTTTAATGATAAAGCTGAAAGATGCGAGCTGGTTTTCTATGTTGCTAGCAAGGAACGCAGCAATGCAAAGGCCGTGGTGTAGCGTGCACATGCTTAGGCAATAAGCCAGCCTTTCATCTCTTTTTGAAGGTGAAATGTGACAGACCTTAAATTCTTTAACCACATTTTTCATCTCAAAGAAATTCTTGCTTCCAGTACGAGTTCCAAAAGAAAAGGTTTTGGATCCTTAAACAGTCTCTGATGTACCAGAGAAAATTATTTCTCAAAGATGGATTTTTTTTTTACTTTTTCAGAGAAGCACAGCTTATTCCTGTTTTATCTTTACGTGACCATGTTATTTAGCGTAAAATCACAGTTGGGAGCGATAAAACAGCATTACAAAGGTATTTGGAAGACAAGTTGTATTAGAAGGGGCTGAAATGTATTTGATTTATCAGTAATGATGATTGAAGGTAAGCTGAGATACTACAGCAAACCAGCCTGGAGATGCGCAAGATGTAACCAAGAATATATTTTTGATTCAGTTGTATTATCCTTGTTTGAAAAAAAAATATATACACACACACACACACACACATTCCTAATACATAGGCTTTAATATGCCCCCCTCCCCTTCCCTTTGCAGCTATAACAGCTTCAACTTTCCACAAGGTTTAGGTGTGTTTATGGGAATTTTTGACCATTCTTCCAGGAGAGCATTTGTGAGGTTGGGCACTGACTGACTGATCAAGAAGGACTGGCTCACAGTCTCCGCTATAATTTGTCCCAAAAGTGTTCTATCGGGTTGAGGTCAGGGCTCTGTACAGGCCAGTCAAGTTCCTCCACACCAAACTCGCTCATCCATGTCTTTATAGACCCTTGTTTTGTGCACTGGTGCTCAATCGTGTTGGAACAGGAAAGGGCCACCCTCAAACTATTCACAGTTGGGAGCATGAAATTGTCTAAAATGGCTTCGTATGCTGAAGCATGGAGACTTCCTTTCACTGGAACCAGAGGCCAAGCCCAACACCTGAAAAACAACCCCACACCATAATTCCCCCTCCACCAAACTTTACACTTGGCACAGTGCAGTCAGGCAAGTACCGTTCTCCTGGCAACCACCAAACCCAGACTCTTCCATCGGATTGCCAGACAGAGAAGCATAATTTGTCACTCCAGAGGACACGTCTCCACTGTTCTAGAGTCCAGTGGTGGTGTGCTATACTCCACAGCATTGGACGCTTTGATTGCACTTGGTGATGTAAGGCTTGGATGCAGCTGCTCAGCCGTGGGAACCCATTCCATGGAGCTCTCTGTTCTTGAGCTAATCTGAGGTCTGTAGCTATTGACTCTGCAGAAACTTGCCGACTCCTGCATACTGTGTGCCTCAGCATGCGCTGTCCGCACTCTGTGATTTTACATGGCCTACCACTTCGTGGCTGACTTGATGTTGTCCCCAATTGCTTCCACTTTGTTATAATACCACTAACAGTTGATTGTGGAATATTTAGTAGCGAGGAAATTTCATGAATGGACTTACTGCACAGATGGCATCCTATCACGGTACCATGCCTGAAGTCACTGAGCTCCTGAGAGCGACCCATTCTTTCACAAATGTTTGTAGAAGCAGTCTGCATGCCAAGGTCATGCCTTGATGTCATACATGTGTGGCCATGGAAGTGATTGGAACACCTGAATTCAATGATTTGGAGGGGGGGTGTACCAATAAAGAAAGAAATAACAAGAATGATTTTTTTTTCCATTAAACTTTTTATTTAATACTAATATACAATTTATTCTGATAAACAAATTGGGTCAAATATATAGTGAACAAATGTTATAAAGACAGCTTTTGACTCTGCATCGATTCATTCTTCTTCAAGTCTAAAAAGATTGACACTTTTTGTTTTGGAGTACAAATATCAACAAATTTAACTGAAAAGCTGCCAAGATGGTGTGCATCTTCTATAAAAATGGATTCATAAATGATTCAAATGCTTTTAAATTTTATGTAGCACGGATGTTAATTTTGAGAGCTTCTGATCAGTTTGTTAACAATAAAACACATCTTATAATCATTTTTATAATGGCCACAGAGTTGATATGAATAACAAAATTGACCACCTGTAATTAAAAGACCAAAATCAGAAACATTTTCTGCCTGAAAACAAGACAGCTTACATAATTTTTTTCTGGGAATTATATTGTAGCAAATTCCAGGGTAACCAGGTATGGAACCCAGCTTGCCCAGACCATAGGCAAACACACGAACCAGGGTACAACCGATTTGTAATGGGCTCCATGGTCGTTCTGCAGCTCCTTCAGGATGCCCCCATGCCTCATAGCCCCCATGCTTCACAAACCAGCTCCCTCTCACACTTGGCATGCGAATCAGTCATCGGCGAGTTCTGCCCATATCTCTTTGTTTATTTTTGCATCACTGAGGTTGGTTGTAGGATGATTCTGAGGATAGCCTCAAAATGATACCGTAAAGTATTCGCACGGTCTGGCCAGAAGAAGCAATTTTGCCCCACTTGCAGGCCCAGAATGGTCCCAGAATAAATGCCATCAGAATATTTTATATTATCATCATCAGTATATTATATAGTATATCATAAGCTGCTATTCATCTGATGTAAGCTTACATAAAGTATCTGTCTATTTAAAGTGAATAAAGTGTGACTGTAAAAGGTGTTAGCCTGGACAAAAGCAATATGGGGCGGATTTTGACCACATACTTCGGGGTGGACTGCTGGCGAAGGAACTCAGAGGAGATAAGAGAGCATCCCTCCGAGCAGAGCAGGAATCACCACGGGCCAGCTGCAGCGCTACTGCGCACCGACACCCTGAGCCTCCCGCAGGGCTCTCCAACCCAGTTCCCAAGGTCCACGTTTTGAATTCCTTCTGACTATCCTATCACTCTTGGGTCTTTGAGCTGGGCCTTTGCTTCAGGAATGCCAAATAAAGGGTGACCCCTGCACTCTGACCCCAAGCTACGTCCGTATATATCAGTCTCATAGGAGAGCATGATGGGAAATGTGAAAAACAAGGACTTTGTATGCACTTGTGCACAAAAGACAAATAATAGTATCTTATTAAAATACTTTGAGATGTGCTGATGAAAGACCTTTTTTTAAAAGGTTTGTCAAATGTAGGCCACGGCCAAGGGAGACTTTGCCCAGCGATTTTTATTTCTTGCACATTTATTCAATTCCTGTTGGATAAATAAAATGTATGAAAAACAAAGGTATGGGTGCTGACTTCTGTCAGTTTCAGCAGATCAGAAATGCAGGTATGTGTAAACTTCTAACCTCCCGTCGGCAGTCTCCACCCACCTGACTCCCAGTTTATGGAACATCCGGTGTGACTCATGACCGCTTCGTCTTCACTGAGCTGGCCCTCGGAAAGCCAGCACTCGCAGAAGCCGGCATCTTTCACGTCCCTCCTTATAGACTCTGCATTTACAATCCCATCCCACCTCCATCATTCTCCTCTGAGTTCTTCATGCTAACCACCCTTAAAAAGGAGCTGAATCCCCAAATGCAATGTGCACTCAGCATAGTTTTCAGCCTATTGTTTAAATAATTAGGGCACTGGATACATACTGTAAGATGCTACAGAAAGATATAGATGGATACAGGCATTCCTACCCTGTCCACAGTATCCAAGCATCCAAGGCCTTGCATCCATATTTTATTATTGTTGTGCCGGTTTGCTCATGTTCCGTCCGTGGTGTTATTTTTCTCCCTCTCCTTGTCCTCCGTCTCACTGTCTCAGAATAACGACATTATATTTCTTCGGTCTGTGTTTTTCTCTCCGGCAAGTCCGGGCTTTATGGAAAAAGCAGTGGGAATGGGCCCCCAGTGACCCTCACCTCTCACAGATGGGCACGCAGATAGATTCAATACCACGGGATGTCTCAGGAGGCATAGAGATACAAAGGCATACGACGCACACCTCAGCAGCCAATAAATAACAAGCACCACCGAATGAAGAAAAAAATAAAAATCAAACAACAGAACAGTGCCTTCTGAAATGGTGTGGGGTCCAGTAGCACAGGTGCGCTTTCATCATACTCAGCTTTTCCCGCATATTGGCCACATTTTGTAAAGAAACAAAATCCTGCCCAGATGCTCCCAGTATGACGTTGTCACTTGTGGCCGCCTGATTATTTCTAAGTCTATCAAAAACGGTGCAAGCAGCGCATAGCATAAGCAGCACGTCTGTGGGCCCTTGAGCAAGGCCCTTAACCCCCAGCTCCCTGGGTGCCACGCGAGGTGGCTGCCCTTCACGGCCAAGCTTGCTCTCATGGAGCCAGCCTGACCTTCTGTTAAATGTATGTTGGTACTGTTTTTATATGTCCCCATTTTCCTGCACGTGCTCTTTTAATTCTATTATGTTCCAAGTCTCTCCTAGTGTAGTTAAATTTCTGTTTTATGTTTTGTTTTCTCCTTTCTGGTTCGCCCTTTCTGTTTTGTTAAATAAACCCTGGTTAGTTGGAACTGCTACATGGATTGTCTCTCCTTTCACCATGCTGGTACATAACAGAACTGTTTTGTAAAGATTCCGTATTTAAAAGTTTTCGTGGCTTTTTGCATATTGCTTTAGTAGTATTTTTCCTTGCATTGTTAACCAGACACCTGAGGCATATTCCCTTATGAAATGTTCTGCTAGCCACCAATTGAATACAGTTTTTTTTCCCCTTCTTTCCATTACCGTTTCGCTCACACCATCTCCAGCCCTCTGTGACAGACCGCTGCAGCGCTAGATCAGAGTTGATGGGTGGTTTTGAACTCTGTGCACTGTTATACAACTGAAGAGTCGATCAGTGCTGCATTTTGCTCTCTAGCTGCTCTCACACACCCATTTGGGGACAGAATACAGTTAGTATGCAATGATAGGGGGTAGAAGGATTTTCGGCATCTCCTAGGCATTGGTCCCCATTATTCTTTTCCACCCCTTGGGAGCTGTTTATTTCCTCTTGCAGAACTTGCCAAATTTTGTTTGGTCACTGATGCTGTTCTTAATTTGTTTATAAGGCTTTAATGCTTTTGTTAAATAACATTCCGACAAGTACAGGCTGTACAAGGCTGTAGATTCCATTTCGACTTTAGCAGGAACCAGATCAGCCCCACGCCCCCTCGAAACACACGCAGCATTCCCACAATATTGGTAGGGACATGTCCCTGCCATACACACTAAAATCTACATCCTTGATGCTGTACAGTTGAATTAAACTGAACTGAACTAAATTAAGCGTGACAGAGCAGATGATCTGTTAGATAACGACGGAAAAAAATGTATCAGCATAATCCCACTGATTGAACCGCATGATAGGCACAAACAATCTACTTATTAGCCAGAAGAATATGACTTTTTAATTTGGCAAAATAAAGAAGTTAGAGACTTGTGACTTCAGTACACGAGGACACAGAGGAGGCTCACGCACACTGGAGAAAGAGATGAGTGCGCATATCACGTGGTTAGCACTGTTGCCTCACACCTCTGGGACTGGGGTTCAAGCCTCTGGGTTCCATGTGTGTGGAATTTGCATATTCTCCCTTTGTCATCGTGGGGGTTTCCCCCCCACAGTCCCAAAACATGCTGAGGTTAACTGGAGTTACCAAATTGGCCATAAGTGTGTTTGTATGTGAGTGTGTCTGTAGCTTCTGGGAAAGGCTATGGACCCCCCTCGACCCTGAATAGGATAAGCGGTTTTAGAAAATGGCTGGGCTTATGGGGCTTGTGCAACCCATGAAAAAACAGAAAACTTACAGGAGATCTAACCCCAGCTTAGTACCTTGTTTGTTCTCTGTCCATCTGAGACAGGGGTAGTCATGCAGTCAGCAATTAACTGGCTATCAACGTGTGTACTAGGATTATATAACCGTGTATCATTACTGCAGGTGGGCCCATCGATTGTAGTCTACACGCTCAATATATTTAATGAAGCATCTGAGCTTGGAAGATTATGGATCAGCACTTTCTCTTACATTTCAGGACCAGAGCACCTTAGACTATTATTTTTACATTCAAAAATCAGTAAATGACTTCACTGTGTACTTTATACACTACAAATCACTATATTTCTTTCCTAGCATAAAATTTCACCCAGGAACATTGTTCCAAAGTACTCGCGCTGTTTAATAACATGGAGTACATTGGAATAAAACGATGAGTGGTACAAATAAAATGTAAGTTTTAGTGTCTTTTATAGGCCTTGCCAACTGCTTTCTGAGCATTCCTTTCATATGCATACTGTAATCACACAGATCCAGCCTCTGCTTTTTGTATGGAGTTTGCATGTTCTCCCAATGTCACAGGTACTCCAGGTACTTTCCTGCTGCAGCCCAGCAGCATGTAGGAAGGCTGGCTGGCATTTCCACGTTCTCCATAGAGTATAAATGTGCGCACCGTACCACCTGTCCAGGGTATACCCTAACCTGCCCATCCCAATCTGTCCAGGGTATACCCTAACCTGCCCATCCCAACCTGTCCAGGGTATACCCTAACCTGCCCATCCAAACCTGTCTAGGGTATACCCTAACCTGCCCATCCCAACCTGTCTAGGGTCCTAGGAACCCCCCACCCCCTTCTGCTCCAAACCCCCTGCCCTGTGACCCTGACCAGGATGGGAGGTTAGACGATGGATGGATAGATGGATGGGTGATGGTTTTTGTATTAATCTTTCTTTGTGGCAGTCTGATTTAATCTTATAGCTATTACTGTATAGATTATTCTAGTAAAGTCTCTCTCCATTCGTGGTAATTTAACTTGATATATTTTGACTTCGACAATTTTAAAATGAAACGTCTCAAAATGAAGTAAACAGGATTAACATGGAATAGTAATATAGTTTGGTATTTCAGAAAGAACATTGACCTTTAAATTTAAATATTTATTATTTCTGAACATGTTTAATTTGAGGATATCACAAGGTTGGTAACTTATTTTTAAATGTTGCATTAAAATTTCTTCTGAGATGGCAGACTTTTATAATTGGTGCATCTCCCAAGGCCTCACATTTTACAGGGCTTTTCTCCCAAAACCCAGAAAAACATGGTTTAGGTCAAATGATGTGTCTAAACTTTAAATTGTTTGTGACTCCTTGTGCACCTTGTGATATACCGGTGTCCTGTCCACAGTGATTTATTAACTCTTGGGCATCATAAAAGGTTGTGACAAAAAACAGTACTCCAGAGTAGTTCTGCATCCGTTCTGCTCTGTATCTGGAAGCACATACACACATAGGTCATGCCAGATTGATCAACCAGCCATCTAACCAATCACAGCCTATCCATCAGAGCCACAGAAGAGAAAATAGATTTCAAAGTCTATTGAAGTATGGTAACTAATGTTACATTAATGAGATTCTCACATTACTTAATAGTAGGACATGGTGATGAATTTAATGTGTTATGGTGTACCATTGTACATTAAAATGCTCAGGGAATAATTTACATACCGTTGATGTAACGGAAATATTGAAAGCCGGAAGTTGGTTATAATTTTGTTTTTTTTTTGAGGGAAAATTCCTCCCCCCCCCCCCTTAGAACCCCCCCCCCCCCCGCTTTTTAAAAGGTTGATTCGCCCCTGAATTTCCTCTGCTTCCTGGGACTAGCTCCAGTTTTCCTGGGACCTTGCAGTGAATCAGCAGTTAAGGAAATGTGATGTTTTGTGAAATATTTAAATTTAGTATTATCAACATACAGTGGACTTGCGCACAACTTGTGCTTATGAATGGATAGCCAATTATATTATAATTCCGGGTTAAATACAATGGTTTGTAATAATGAACACACGCATTACTTTGTGACACTTCTGAAAACATTGCGTGGCTTCAGCGGCTCATCAGATCCAGTTACAGGACTGTATGTAGTTACTTTTATTGTTACCATATAATTATTATTATTATTATGTACATAATAACTGTTTTTCCAACTTACCAACAAATTTGATTATGGAACGGATATGTTAAATATTACATGTTATTGACATTGTCTTATTTTTCTATTTTAGGGGGGTGTGGCTGAGTGAGTATTCTTTGTGACCCTATTTCTCCTGATATCCTGCAGTATGTTTCCCAGGATGTCCTAAAACAAAAGGTGTTTTAATTTTACGCATTTTTATCATTCAGCTTGGATGTTCTGCATCACCCTGGCAACCTGGTGTTCCCTGCCGACAAGCCCGGGCACGAAACATTAGAGGTCAAAATTAAAACACGCCAGATGGGGGTGGGGCGAGACTATCATAGCGGCGGATGCTCCGTTAGCACGGTATTTGAGACTAATAAATGTACTAATAGTATATTTCATTTGGTTATACGGCTGAATAATTAATTTTAACTATGTTGATCAAGGACAAAACTAAACAACCTTTTCTGGGGAGCTGGAACAGAAGTTTGTGTACTGTCGCTTCCCAAGTCTGTCAGAATCTCGATTGTAGCGTGCAGTGTCACATCCTGACAGGAGCTTCGGAGGGACACGGAGACCCAGGCACATTCAGGGGGCCTGGCTCTTTATAGAGGCCCCAAAGCGTACCCCACCCAGCTGCGGCCCAAGGTGACATCTTGTCAGAAAGCCCAGAATCTCTAGCTCTGCCCCTGCATGCCGACAAGGCCGATGTCGATGTAAAAGCGTGACAGCCGCCGTTGACCTCTTTTGGACACGGGCTCGTTAGTGAAATGAGCCCAAACCTAATGACTCACCCCCAATAGAGCGCTGATGTCCCCGCCTCTGACGGGAGACAAGGGCCACGTTGCATCAGCGGCCCCAGGACATCGTGTCTGTGTGCTGCCCACATCGAGGCCATCTGTGGCTGATATGGTGAGGTCCCATTAAACGATCACCCCCTCCCCCTCACAGTCTGACTCAATGGTCCTAATTAATTCCGTGGGTTCAGCAGTCATTTATTTTCTAGAAACCCTACCCCCTACCCCAACCCCCGAATCGATGCACCGGACGTGAAGTGAGTAAACACCACCAACCAGGAAGCGCACAAGAGTCTTGCTGCAGATGTTAGCCACCAAGCATCAACCTGAACACGAAGACAGTAGGTAGAATCAACGGGGCTCACGGAACAAGGGTCCAGGCAAAGGGGGCATGAACTGAATCACCGATGGTAGACTGTCATATTGGGACAGAGTCCCATTCACGCAGCGCAATGGTTCAAAACTGTCTGTGCTTACCATGATTCTGCAGCAGTTTTAGGGCGATTCGGCTCAGTGGAAAACAGGGACAGTGGCCCAGTACTCATCAAGAACAGAGCATGTTCTTATGAAAGTGACAAAAAATAAAATCATTAAATATTAGCTTTCAAGCTTTATTTTGGAAGTTGGGGGGTCCAACTTGCAACGGACAAGCAAAGGAAAAAACTGAAGGAGTATTTTTGTTTTGCCCTTTGGCATGTTTCTGCAACATTCAGAAGCAAGAAGATTTAGTAGATTAACAAAATATCCATCTATCCATCTTCTCTAACCACTTTTCAAATACCAAGCCTAAAGCACAAGGCATGAGGATGGAAAAATGGATAGGGGATGTCTGGGCACATGATTACATTCAATGATCTCATTCTTCTTTAGTAGGGGAGTGAATTTATGTATTACAAGTAAAAAAATAAAACTTGAATGTGAAGGATGTTTATCATTTTTGACACGTTTAATTGCAGTGCTTACATGTGTTCTGTTTCTGTACAGAATTTCTCTTATTTATTGCCTTGTCAAGTCACACTCAGATCTCAGTTATTGCAAGACAATATCGACATGAAGCGATACCTACTGGCCCATGGCTTCATTAGAAAGCAAGAAATTATTTAATTCTGTGGCCCGCGACCAGACAGATTAATATATCCGTTTTTCTTTCTTCTCACAGTGACACAATGCCAGAGTTACCGATCTTGACATTTTAAGTCTTAAAAGACCCTTATTTTCTCCCTGTGACAGGTATGACACTGACGAAAGCTGTAACTCCACACCATTTACTGCCATTTGGGGGGGAAAAAAGTCACAAACAGACCCTGTAGCATCTAAATATAGCAAACACATGAAAAAATGTTCGGCCAGTATTTGATTACACAAGTTCCTAAAAATGAAAGTGATTCATTAATCGATAACATATTTTTTAAAAAATGTGTGAGGATGTACAATTTCTGGACTTAAACTATGCGCAAATAATTTAATGCACAGGTGGACCCTGGGAATGTTTCCTTGTTTACCGTCCTCTCTCACCATTCGGTAATAGACAGGCACCCCACTATTTCCACCATTACGGATCTCTAGCTCACACTGACTTCAAGCGCGTCCGTGACATGCATAAAACAGTTATGAAACATCAGGCTGTCACTCAAAAAACAGTTCATTGTGAAGATTTGGCCTTCTCTAATGGTGCGACGACACCCCCGATGTGTGCCATTAAGGCTGTGGAAAATCCAGGCATTCAGAAAGTTGCCAAGCTGTAATTTCATTCAGCTTAACTTAATTGGAATTGTGCGGAATTTTTTTCCTGAAGATCGACAGTTCGAGATGTTCATTTTCAAAATTTGCCATTTGGTTTCGAAGATTTCGGAGGTGGAGAAAGGGTATGCACTTTCGGATTGTTTCTGCTGGTGGTGACACTGTCACATGACTTACCTTGGACAAGATGATTAATGAGTCTGGCTACGCAGTGGAGCTCAGGTCAAAAGGGGCAGGGATCGAAGGTTACTTTCTGAATTTTATATCTGTCCCAGCAAAGAGGACGTCTGCCCCGTGAAACCGATTTCTTAAAAGAAGCAGAGGTTAATAGCCCCCAGACTCCATGTAGAATTCTGATACTTTCCAGAAACCTCCAGGGCTCCAGAAAGAATTAAACAGAGAATCACCCCTATTTTCACCCCTGAATTTCATTTACATTGGTCCCTTCCTGCTAAAAACTGAGCTCTCTGTTTTGACAATTCGGGAAAAGTGGATGTCACTTAGAAAAAAAGCATGTTTTTTTACGGATTATCTCTTGAATTTTCCAGTATTCATTAGTCCTTCAAATGAGACAGTGTCGCAACAAGGGCAGAGAAGTTCCTAGAGAAACAAGATGCACGGAGGCAGTCCCACTGTAATGTACGTTTCTGGTTTAAAATGAGCTAATTTGGTAGATATTTGAAAAGGCATGCTCTGTCATAAATTACGTTTATCTGTGCATTTTATGGACTTAGGGATATTCCTGCCTAACATGAGTTATGGTTATGTTTGCCCAACATGACTTACCATTATCTCTGTCTAACGTGACTTATGGACATATCTGTTTATTCAGGAGTTATGGATACATCTGCATATAATGACCTGCAGTTATCGCTGCCTAACATGAGGTACAAAAATTTATGTCTGTCACGGGTCGCGGTTATCGCTGCCTGTCTAGGAACATATATTGACTTGCTTCCTGCAAAAATTACCCTTTGCATATTACTTTTATAACTTTTTTTGGTATAGGGAAGATTAATCTACTCCAATCAGTGTGGTCATTCAGATCAACAATCAGCTGTGGCCAATAAGTATCCCAACTCTCAAGAAGCCTGTTGGAATGTGAACCTTAGAATCAGAATGTTAATTATGCACCGCAAAAAACACCACAGCAGTACAGAGGTCATGATAGTAGTAATAACCGTCATGAACTATGAAGTCAAATTATAGGTAGCCTTATATCAGTGATTAAGTATGATTTCTGTTTCAGGTTTACATTATATTTGAAAATAGTAACACAGTTTGCCACCTATACGAAATTCATGACTGATTATTCCTAGGCGCTGGAAACATATTCCGAACCTCCCACAGTCCAAAGATATGCAGCTAGACTAACTTACTTATCACTAAATTACCCAGAGTGTTTGCCCTGTGCTGCCTCAAATATGCTTTAGAGCCTCATGACCCCACTCGGGATAGATGGATATATATTACTTCCCCCATGTATTAGTATAATTTCAGCAATACATTGAACGTTATGCGGAATATTGTATGTTTGTCTCCAGCTCCTGTGCAAGATGTCATCCTAAATGGATCAGTTAAAATAATATTATTATAGAAATAGAAGTTTATCTTCCCTGAGTGCACCTTGAAATGCAATAACTTGCACCTCTCACGCAGGCTTTCATGCATCCATCGGACAGTCCATGTTTTTGCTCCCTCCCAGCTCCCTACAGGCAGTCCACATTTTTGCTCCATACTGAAAGCAAACAGGTGGACTATCTGGGGTTTCCCTAGGACGGGGTTGCTATAAAGCGTAGGGCACAAGATAAAGGACACCGTGGGTTGTATGCCAGTGCATCATTAGGCAGACACTCTCACACATCACTGTTAAATTAGTCACAACCTATGTGTATGCGGCTGAGGGAGGGGGCCAGATAGTGCATGAAAACAAAGTGAAAGAACTAGAAAACTCCCATGCCTGGGGGAAGGGGGGACTCTAACCCCAGGCCAGTAGGGTTGATGCTCCAGTGTTAAAATAAGGTTTCAGTTTTGTCATAAATGGGAGAGACGCTTTATAGTTGATACTGAACTTCACTCAGAACTCAGAAGTGATATATGGCTTGTCTGTTTGGTGCCTGTACTTATTTCAGATTCCAAGGACGCTTCCACATCACTGGCTGGGTGGCCTGGAGTTACACTGTGTGATCCTCCAGAAGATCAAAATGTAAATCACTACCTGGAAATACAAGCTGAAGCACCCTCCCCCAGCAAAAAAAAAAGTCTAAAACCATACCATAAAAAAATACAGCATTTTTTTGTCTCCCAGAACCAACAATCATTTTAGGGCTATAAAATTGCATTAGGTGGATCAGGTCTAAATAATTCAGAAGCCATCTACAGGAACCAGTTTATGAAGCTAATGGATCATCGTTTTCTCGAACCCATTGCCACGGCCTGCAATTCATCTTCCTTGACAGGGGCTTTGCACTCCCACACAGTTTTCTGCCACCACTGCGGGAGGACGGGTGTTTTTTTCCACGATATAATCATAGATCACGTGAAGAGGCATCGACATCTCACACATTCCCACAGCTGTGTTTTGTCTTTGGCCAGCCTTTTACGTCCTGTTTCTATTCTCATAATTGATTTTGATGCCTCACACTGTACTGTAGCTGCACATAGTCTAATATTTAGTATAATTTGAACAGGAATTCAGACCTAGTGCCTGGTGTTGGGGCTATAAAATCAGCACTTTTTTAAACAAACAAGTGCCAAATGAAAATAACCCCATTTCAGAAACAGTCCTCTGTTTTCCTTTAAATTATAGATATGTTAGGAAAGCATTTGCATATTATTAAGCATCACAGGCTGGCATGGATTGCGACCCATTTTTCCTTTATAATTCCTAAGACTTCCAAGAACTTCTTCCTCTCTCATGTCGCGGGTTTGTCTAAGGCTCCCCCTGGTGGTAGGGAGCATGATCGACACCTGGCAGTGAGAGCCACACACTAGAGCACTGAAAGAGTAAAAGGCCTGTGATCAAATGTGAGGCTAATGACACAGTACATTATCATTAGCATTCTGGCCGTAGATCTGGGATTTCGGCCCTGCTAGGAGAACCATGAAAATTCAGATTTTGGTGGTTATCCAGAACCAGCCCAATACTTCAGCGGCATAAGCTCTGTGGGTAGTTTGGCATATACTCTTTCATCATTCTTTTACTCATTCATATTTCTCAAAATACCAAAACAGTCAGTTCATGTTTCAGTTACAATCTGCGGCCTTCACCGTCATGTCATATGCGCCAGGCGAGTGCGTCGGCCATTTTCGGCACAGATCCGGCCACCGGATGGCAGAACCCGAATGATTAAAGGATAGCTACTCTGTCACTCAGAAGGAGATTAGCACTGCCCTTGATACATAGCCAGAGATTTAAATTAAGACAAGAACATTGCCATGGATTCCCTGTCACATCACGCTAAACTTTCATTTTATTACATGGATTAAAAAACCAGTGCACATTACTGTGCTTATTTGTCCATAAACACATAGAAGGACACTACATTAGAGTGCAGTATATCTGTAGCATAAAATCGCAGCCCCAGAGAATGTTGCAGACAGCCTTGTCTGATGGCATTTTGCTTACACCGAGAAAAGCCCCATCCCCCCCCCACACACCTGAGCTTGTTTTCAGAGCTGCGATCGGACTTGTGGTACACTCTCTCTCCAGGGAGGAGCCACCCGATTAAATTCAGATTAGTGGAGGAGGGAAGCACGCCCAGCTCTAGGTAGTGAGCTAGGCGACACAGCAGGAGCCCGTTACACCTACACCCATACAAGCAAAAAAATAATAAAAAATAGTAATAAATAAATAAAAATACTCTGTTTAGCTGGAGAAAATAAAAAAAACAGGTTTTTTTCTTTGTTAAGGGCAAAAATCTTCTTGACCAGGTGACAGAGAGGGTCTTTGACTGCTGTCTGGCCTCCTTTTGTGTAAAAAATCATATATTGAAATACATAAAGGGACACAAGTCTGAACAGACCCAGGCTAAGAAAGATTTTAAAAGCCTTTCATAATAATTAAACAAACATACACAAAAGTAAATGCATGTTAACACTGAGAATGGTCCTTTTACTCTGAGTAAAGGGTCACAAAGAAAGGAAGAATAGTGAAAGTAAGGAGCAAACATCTTCACAGAGGATTTTACGCTTGCCTGAATGATCTTACTGGAGTTTTATTCTGATGGCCCAGCAGGCACTGGGTGTCCGGGTGTCACCTTGGTCTGCAGATGGATGGGGCTCCCAGTGCCAGCGTTTGAGGCTTGTTACTACTGGACTGCGGGACTATCTAACAGGGATGGAGGCAATGTGGCCACTTCCAGCACTGGGCTAATCCGCCAGGCCCGTTTGGAGCCAGCTCCCAGGCCCCGCACCCCACTTCTTGCCATCTCCCAAAAAAACAAGCCGGGGAGGGTGGAACATTTCCCAGCCTGGAACAGCACACTGTGGAAAGTAAAAATGTTCCCCTATCCGGGATGTGGGACATGGGGGAAAAGGAACATTCTTATGAGGCGTCACCACTGAAGGAAAGGGATGAGAATATTTCAAAAGAAAGCAAACTAGTCGTAACGGCGAAGAAAGATGGGCAGAAAATAATACGGAAAAGGAGTATGATGTGTTCTATGTATTTTAGCCAGAACTATCTATGTGATAAATGACCATATTTAGGCATAAATGGGACGATATCTATGATGACAAAAAAAAACACTTATAAACATTTTTCACTGTCTTTTGTCCTCAGACAGTAGTGTAACTTCGTTTACTTCGTAAATTAAGAGGTAGACAGGGAACACTGGTATCTGAAGAATGAATTAAAATGTGGCAAAATTTGCAACTATCATTACCGATTTTGCCATCTGCAGTAGCTACCACCACAATGGTAAAGCACATTATTGCTAATTGTCATTCCTAATGGTATACTGAAAGCAGATAGCTAAAAGCCTTTGACTGACTGGAGTTTACAACAATAAACAGACACTGCAAGGATATATCACCTCACGGAGAGACAACAAATCTTCCCCTATTCCTCTTGACACTTTCTTTGAAAGTTTGTCCTTCTTAGCCACCATGCTAATCACGCTTCCGGATGGTGGCGGGAACTCTGCTGCATTAAGCACGCCCAAGGTGAGTCAATAACCATCCAATCATCCAGCACAAGGTCCAAGCTAGAGGACTCCCTGAATGGATTGCCAGATCATCTCAGGGGACACATTCACACACTTGTTTACACACGTTGGCCAATATCTGACGGGATGTTTTTGGTTATGCAAGGAAATTGCAGTACTCGGAGGAGACCCATACAAACACCATGCAGAGTTAGCCATTATTGTTGTTTTGACTAAAATGCAATAACAGGAATGATTTTGAGGAATGTTGTGGCAGATCAGGACTTGTGGAATCACAGGAGAATCTGTAGCATACTCCAGTAAGGTACCCAGCTGTGTAAATGAGTATGAATAGAAAAATACTTTAGGCTAAATAATGTCGGCTGGACGCCGTGAAGTAGCTGCTGTGTTTTAGTCCTACTGCAAATCCTCTGTGCTCTGATTTGTCTGCATCCTGTTTAGAAAAATAATCACATCATCTTGCGCTACTCATGTGGTTGACTGGCTCCATTCAGCTTGTATTAAAAATTAAATGCCTTTCCTTCAGAAAGCACAATTACCTGAGCCGCTCCACTGAGCTGTAAGAGATGCTGTGAGAAACGCGTGACAAAGAGGTGCAGGGGGCACGTCGCTTCTGTGAAATCTCGGCCATCGGTGGTCTGCTCACGTAAGACTGTGGCCTTCCGCATGCCAGCCTGCCTGTCTGTCTAGTTCCCTGCGTGGCATGCAGCCTAAATGTCTGTCTGTCTAAATCTCTGTCTGCCATCCTGCCTACATGTCTGTCTGTCTAAATCTCTGTCTGCCATCCTGCTTACATGTCTGTCTGTCTAAATCTGTCTGCCATCCTGCTTACATGTCTATCTGTCTAAATTTCTATCTGCCATCCTGCCTACATGTCTGTCTGTCTAAATTTCTGTCTGCCATCCTGCTTACATGTCTATCTGTCTAAATTTCTATCTGCCATCCTGCCTACATGTCTGTCTGTCTAA
>JAODKM010000118.1:651659-666622 GCA_026780845.1 Petrocephalus sullivani | reverse complement strand
TGTCTGCCATCCTGCCTACATGTCTGTCTGTCTAAATCTCTGTCTGCCATCCTGCCTACATGTCTGTCTGTCTAAATTTGTCTGCCATCCTGCCTACATGTCTGTCTGTCTAAATCTCTGTCTGCCATCCTGCCTACATGTCTGATTGCCTACCTGCCTACATGTCTGTCTGTCTAATTCTCTGTCTGCCATCCTGCCTACATGTCTGATTGCCTAACTGCCTACATGTCTGTCTGTCTAATTCTCTGTCTGCCATCCTGCCTACCAACCTGCCTACATGTCTGTCTAAATCTCTAGATATCAAACCTCTGCATGGTAACTAGAGATTCACAAGGTAAACATGTATGGTACATTGGTATTTGATGATCTTATTTGACTGTTAAACTTTGATATCTTAGGCAGCAGGCGACCGTTTGTGTAAGACACCACATCCTTTCTCTCTACAAGCAGTCATCTCATCTGATCATTTGATCTGCTGACCATATTATTGCCAGCCCTCAGTCACTGTCTGCCTGAGTCCAGCCCTCAGTCACTGTCTGCCTGAGTCAAGAAACATATTTTCTCTCTAAATATATTTGTACACTTTACATAATTTTAATGCTCACAAACAATTTTCTAGGAGTATTACTCCTACATATTTCTATAAGGGGTAATTGAATAACTGTTTACCCCATACTAACAAATTAAATTTGAACATATTTGGTTTCGCTCCGTAAAGAGTTATGCTTGCCAAGTAAAAATATGACATATTAAGTCAACCTCGACAGCTAAATTGGCTGAAACTAAAGTTTTTGTATTAAAATTCTGATTTTGAAGGATGAAAGAGGTACCACAGAAAAGTATTCATTATCAAGATGTGTAAAAAGAATGAAAACGTTGAAAGGTAAAGGCATGTTTGTTCCGTTTTTATGATTATGTGAAAAGCACTTCATAATTTTAAAATTAACCTTCCTGTCCATCAATTCAGTCTTTCATTAATTAATCTTGGGTTCAGTACTGTCAAAATATGCAATGTTTTCAGAGCAATTGTGATTAACCTCCAATCTGATTTTCATTGAATTGCCTCCTTTCTCCATTATGCAGATTAATATTTAAATAAAAAATGTATAAGGTAAAATTAGAGAATAAGTCTGATGTAGTGTCTTTGAAATGAACCTCACACTGTACATATAATTATGACTTTCTTTCATAAAGCCTCAAATCCTACCACAAATGAATAACAAGTATATAAATTCACTTCCATAGGAAGGAAAAATAAATTTCATAGTAACTATGTTGATTATGCCACCATCGATCCTCAAACTGGTTTATCTCCTGTTTCTGTTGATTTGTTTATCTGGCAGGGTTTCCATTGTGAGTAAGGATTATGAAACTTAATGCAGTTGAAGATTATCCTTTCTGCAGGTGGTATTTCATATCTTATTTTTACAGGGCTGTTAACACCATTTCTGCTGCAGAGAGAATTGTTTAGGCAGTGGATTGGTACATACATCACATCCTAAATGAGGCATTTAGTCTTGATCTAGTCACACTCCAATTGCTGTTTGCATGTTCAAATGTCAGTAGAAAATGACACTAAAAAGAAATCAGGAAGTCACTGTCAGACCACAGACTAAACAGGAAGAGACTTAATGAATGCACGTCATTTTATGTTAGGAAAACAAGCATTTATTGTGCTAAAACTCATACAGTAACATTGTACGGTGCAGAGACTATTCACTGGAGGTTTCTGAGTCCCAGTGACTTCTGCAGGAACATCAGAATGTCAGTGTAGTCACTGTAGATGGAAAAAAAGAAGGTTGTTAGTTCACCTCCCCATTGGGATTTGACTGTAGACAGTGCGATATTTTGACAACGTTGGTTGTCAGGGCAAACATTTATATTTAGAATGACATTTTTTGCCGTTATGGTACATTTTTTTATGCACACAAAAGTGTATCAATATCAGCATGAAACCCACATGCGTAGCTTAACTTTTTTTCAGTTAAGCTGATTTGAAATCTTTCAGAGAATCCAAATGAATAAGGGTCAGCTGGTGAATTTACCATGTTCTCTGTTTTGAAAGAGATGTCCTGTGAGAGCAGCCAGGGTCTTATGCCATTTTTGAAGGCCCTAAATAGCTGTTAGCCATAAATACAGCAACCAAAATAGATCTCAGGGGACAATGTTGAATGAAGAATCCATAAAATCGTTGCTCTCTAAAACATCACATATGATCTGCACTTGCATTCTTTTATCAAATTAGAATGTTCTTTCTTTGAAAAAGAAAAACACTGGCTTTCTGGCTAGTTGTCTTATACAAGCAGCATTAATGAAGGTTCGTATAAAGTACAAGATCCCTCAAATACTCCCTGATTTGAACAGCAGTGAAAATTTACTCTGAATATAAAATCTTTATAAAGTAAGTAAATGTTAAAATGGCAGTAAATGTTGCCTGATGCATTGCGGCATGATAAAATAAAATCCTAAACATCTCCTGAACTCAGATATTCCTATTATGTAGAGAGTTTAGGAATAAAGACAAGCCCATGAATACTTAATGTGAAATGTATTCCAGAAATATCCAGATTTACAAAAAACTACACATTGTGATTGATAAAAGTGACAGTACATTATAGTACAGTACAGTATAGTTCATGTATGTGTACGATATACATGTCTGGAAAGTGTTTTTCACTTACACTGTACACTTTACACTGTACACTTTACACTGTACAAACGATAAATGTACCTCACTGTTTTATATTGCATTCATAAATCATACACTCACATTCAAACTGGGGAAACACTGTAGAAAACACTGTAGACGTATTTAAGAGTAACTAAATGATGACCTGTGGTAAAAGAAAAAGTAATATACTCAGAGTCATGTGTTTTGCGCTGTGACATTATTCTGCTCTTGATGACTGTTTGATGCCCCACATATACAGCACAGTGCTAAAGTCTTAGGCTGCCAGGGAAAATTATGTGTATATTATCTTCATGTTGGTGCAAAACTATGATTTTATGCCTGTCGAAGTGTATTAGCATAGCCATTTAAAAACCTCTCCTAAAGTCACCCCAGTATTTACAACAACCATCCAATATGTCCATGCATTCACTGACTTCACCACTACCATAACCGGTTTGGCTAATCAATCCCTCATATAGTTATGTAAGTAATTAGACTAATTAAGTGACTGAGCTGGTGATGAAATTAAACTAATACCCTGGTGGGGGGGGTTCCTCCGGCGGAGGTGGGCCGGGTGGTACCCCAGGCTGTGCCACTGTGGGTCAGGGTCCTGGTAGGTGTTCCAGGTTTCCTGGGATGCTCTGTGGCCGCCAGAGGCCTTGGGATTGGGCCTTGAGCTGGGTGGGGGGCCGGCCTTCTTCCGTGACCCGAGGGTCGGCTTCTTGGCGGGCCCCCTCTGATCCCCACTCCTCCTCAGCATTACCCAGGGCGATGTGCCACGCCGCTGGGCCGGCGGCGGGTCTGGGAGGCTCAGGCCTCTCCGGTGCATGGTGGGCCACCTACTGGGGGTATGTGGGGGTGCCCGGCTTCTGCACCCGGCTCGTGCTGCGGCTGGGGGTTGTGGGCTGGGCCAGTGGCCTCCTGTCCGGTGCCACCTGGTGGGGCCCCTTGCGCTGAGGGCTGTTGTCCCGGCAGGTTGGACACGTGGTTGTCGCTTGGGCATGAGGCTGGGGTCCTTTGTCCAGGGGACAGCTGGGGGTCCTCTTGGCTTGGCAGTAATTTGTGTGGTCCTTTTTGTATATTTCTTCTCCCCCACCCTTGTTCCCTGTCCTCTCTAACCTCTCCCTTTCCCCCTCTTTATATCCACTACCATCATGCATTCCAGCTGCCTTAATAAAGCTAGTAAATCTAGTAATAGGAGGACAATACCATGCACCTCCAACGCAAAGCAAATCCGCCCCATTAATACAGGCATCCGGGTTCCACATACCGCCTGCCTTGGCTACTGGGGACAGGACAAGGGGAAGAAAAAGAGAACTTAATATTTCTGGGCTGGGGTGCCCCTAGGGAGTGGTCTGGGAACTTCTGTGGTGTGCTTTTAGCCAGACCACAAGATGTCAGTGACTTTTTGGAGAAGAAAAGAAATTTTTTTTTTTGGTGTGTTATTGTTAATTTGGATATTAATATAAGTGTTTTTTTTTTGAGCAAATATTCACTTACTACCCAGATAAATAGCTTTAAACACTGTCTTTGACAGCCTAAGTCTTTGCACAGTACTGTATTCAGCAGGGGGGGGTGACTGACTTATTGACCGGCGTGTCTGGCTGTAGAGAGAGATATGCAGTAACGCTGAAGGCAGTGTGTCTCCCTCAGACTTCCTGGCCTGAAGGCAGCCCCAGCTCTTTGCCTGTGGAGTTTGCACGTTCTTCACAAGTACATTGGCTTCATTTCCTCAGCTTCATCCAAGTTTTCTGCCCCAATCCCATGATATGCCGTTTGGGTGAATCTGATGCTGTTCGCAGTGTGTCTGAGTGCCCTGCAGTGACCTTCTGTGATCTCCTGGAGGGCACCTTCTGAAAAGGGTCACTGAAGCCTGGGGCCTGACTTGGGGAGCTGTCTTGGAAGATGGTTGGATGAAGAAAGATGCGGTCATGCGTAGACTGGCTGGCGGGTGCAGGCAGGACCTCTGGTATCACTTTTAATGCGGTAATAAAATAGAATCTGATTCATAACGTGGCTGAAATAAATGGCTTCTGGATGGGCGCACATGAAATGAGGTGGAGAGTAAGCAGTGACAAGTCAGGCCCAAACCCCCCCATAAACAGGATAATTCCAAGAGCTCCTGAGCAACAGTGGCCCTAAAAACTGGATCGGTCTGGGTTGGGAGCACGATATGATATGCTTTCATGGGCTGAAATAGCTTTGCTTTTGAGCTTGAATTAATTAATTGTTGCATTAGCCCATAGCGTCATCATTTCCTTGACTCCCAAAAAACCTCATTTGCTTACACACAGACTGCCCAAGTCTTTGTGTTCCGACCCCCTTGCTTGCTGGCACATGCCCATTAGCCCAGCGGAATTTGCTACAAATGCCAGGTCAGGTATGGGCCAGACTCACAGGCATGGAGTGTGAGCCTGAGTACGGCGCCGCTGCCCCTGTGCCTCTGCTTCCCATTCCTACCCATCGTCACTTAAAGCCTCAGCTGTTTCTCGTGGTGTTGTCACAATTCCCCGACCATTCTGTCAAATGTCACACAAAGTATAACATAAAGCATTTGTTAAAGGAGTGCTTGTTCTCCTTTGTAAATGTTTCACACTGTTTGCTGCTTTTTTCTGCCGCTTTTTCTGTTAGATAAAAGTGACTAAAACATGACAATCCTAATTCACTTACGGGATTCACTGGCACCATTATTATCTATTATTATCTTATAAGCACTCAGCCAGCAAGGGGGACCGGAAGCACATGGCAGGGGGGAGGCTCAGGATGGAATGCCAGTCTATCATAGGGGGACTGGAAGCACATGGCAAGAGGGAGGCTCAGGATGGGATGCCAGTCCATCACAGGGGGACCGGAAGCACATGGCAGGGGGGAGGCTCAGGATGGAATGCCAGTCCAACACAGGGGGACCGGAAGCACATGGCAGGAGGAAGGCTCAGGACTGAATGCCAGTCCATCACAGGGGGACCGGAAGCACATGGCAGGAGAGAGGCTCAGGATGGGATGCCAGTCCAACACAGGGGGACCGGAAGCACATGGCAGGAGGGAGGCTCAGGATGGGATGTCAGTCCATCACAGGGGGACCGGAAGCACATGGCAGGAGGGAAGCTCATAATGGAATGCCAGTTCAGCCCAGGTTAGCTCAGAGGCACCATTTCACCAAGACGCATGTCTTTGAAGAGTAGGAGTGAGGAAACGCTGAGCTCTAATACTGTAAAGCAATCACTTTATCTGCATATAAGATCTCTGTAATCTGCAGTTGTATGATTTTCAAGTTTCAATTAAAAAAAAAAAATAAAAATAAAACAGAAAAGCTATGAGTAATTCTCAATGATTACAGATGTAGCATGAACGTATGGTGAAAGTCCTTTAGAACCTTGACCCTGGAAGCCAAAAGTTCCAGTAAAATTAATGTGATGTTTGTAGAAAGATTCAAACTCTCAGAAACTCATAGTCCCTGCAGAAATAATGGTATCAATAATTATCAGAGGGGGAAAAAAGCTATATATTACAGCTCTTTAGTGAGCAAAGCCCACCTGCCACCAGTGTATGTCCTGGTATTAACTAGACCTGGAACCACCAGAGCAAAATTTCTTTCTTTAAATAATATTACAGCCACTTACAGGTGAAGTGAATAATCTTGATTATCTCATTACAAAACCTGTCAAGGGCGGTATTATATATTAGGCAAGTAAACAGCCCATTCTTGAAGTTGATGTGTTGGAAGCAGGAAAAATGGGGAAGCGTAAGGATCAAAGGAGTGACTTTGACATGGGTCAGATTGTGATGGCTAGATGACTGGGTTAGATGACTGGGTCTTAAAAACGGGAGGTCTTGTATTCCCAGTATGCAATGGTCAGTACCTACCTTGCAGCTTGCTGCATATGGGGCTATGTAGCTGTAGACTTCTCAGTGTGCCCATTGCTAACCCCTGGCCACCACCAAAAGCAGCTACAATGGGCATGTGAGCATCACAATTGGGCCATGGACCAATGGAAGAAGGTGGCCTGGTCTGATGGGTCACATGGTTTGTTACATCATGTGGACAGCTGGGTGTGTGTCCTCGTTCACCTGGGGAAGAGATGCACCAGGATGCACTATGGGAAGAAGGCAAGCCACCAGTGGCAGTACAATGTTCTGCTGAGAAACCTTCCTGCCATTCATGTGGATGTTGCTTTGATACATACCACCTACCTAAATAGGGTTGCAGACTAAGTAAGTACATCTTTTTATGGCAGTGGTATTCCTCAATGGCAGTGTCCTCTTTCAGCAGGAGAATGTGCCCTGCCACACTACAAAAATTGTTCAAAAATGGTTTGAGGAACATAAAAAAGAGATCAAGGTGTTAGCTTAGCCTCTAAATTCTCCACATTCTGGAGGAATGTCATCGAAACAATCGGCAGGATGTTATTTCTGTGCTCCAAGGTCCAGAAGGATAGCGGTCCTTGTCACCTGTGCTGTTCTTTCTGAATTTTCTGACAGCTTTCAGACAAAATACCGAGAGCATCACAGTGCCCTGAGCCACAGAGCAACCCTGTGATGCGCGTATTCATACTTACAAAAATAACACTCGCCACCACTCACCATCCGAGTGATGAGTAAACAACCCCCACCCCCCAATGTTCTCACTCTGAGGCTTGGCAGTATAAATACTTGCGTGAGTGTACACCTGTTTGGCTCTTATGAGCGGATCCTGGAAGGTAACATAGCTGTTTTCTCATTCCTAAAAAACAAAAATCTCAAAAAGCTAAATAAAGCTTCAGGTCTGGTATGTTTATCGGTCCAAATACACAGCAAATTAATTTAACTCCAAATTAGCACAAAAGTTTAGGCCTCACACTTGGCAACTGCAGGACTTCAATACAGCTTGAATCCTGACATGTCCTCCTGCTAGTTGGCCCCAATGCATCCTGGGAGATGGAGTGTAACATGCATTTCCCAAGCCTTTCAGCACAGTAGCAGAACAATGATGCAGACCTGCAACTTTAAGCTGAAACAATCATAGCTTAGGGGTACCTTTTAGTTTGGCCACTTCGAAGAATGAGAGCAGGAAGGTGGGAAAAAGGTGATAATTTCCATGTTGAGAGAGCGTCCTTCTTTAAACATCTTCATATTGAGAATCAGGGAAATGACAGTAATCTGAGCCGGATTCACAGCTACAAGCCTCATTCCCTCCCACATCCCTCTTTTATTTTTATTTTTTCTCCAGGTTATTTAAAGATTTTAGAAAATATCTTAACTGGCTTTCATGGTTTCTTAAACCCTTGTTACATGGAGGGTGTTCAACCAGGTGTATAATTATAGCATTTTACATTTTATTATTTTTTTAAATATCTCAACAAAGTAACCTGTTATTCAGATTAATGGTGCTGGCTGATGCCCCTGTGGTGCCCTAGGGGCCAAGACAGAGTGGAATTAGCTGGCTAATTCGACATCCCATCAGAAGATGGAGCCCTAGGCCGTCGCCTATGTCACCTAATGGGATGACCAGACCTAATTTAGCACCACAATGTAGTAAAATCTACACATTTCTGGAACTTACCAACAGCCCTTACAGTGGGTAATCCTTACAGTGTCCCACATAACCGTCCACCAGTGTATTAAATTAGACATGCTGCTTTAATAATTAATAACAACTGCAGTGGGTGAACTTCATGGATTAATCCTGTGTGGGATATTTCATTGCCTGCAGCTTTTGTGGTTTTGAAGGCATTTCAGGTGGGATATAAGCCCACAAACACCCACTTCCTGGGTTTCTATCAAGCACGTAAACACTTCTGTGTCAAAGCTCTGAGGACACCAGGCAAATCTTTAAAAAAAAAATAATAATAATAATAAAAGAAGAAGAAAGGGTTTTGTTATCGTATTGAATGTACTTCCTGCTGACAGAATGTCAGACTTCTACCTTTCCCTTGCTTTGGTGTATATTGTTAGGAGAAGGACTGTAGCAGGAAGGACCTGACTCACTTCATATTTTCAGATTTATAATCCATTTAATATAATCCTGCATTAATAAATGTGTCCTGGGTGATTTACTCAGCGAAGGTATGACATTCTGGGAGATTATTTCATCTGTGGGTTTTAGCTAAAAATCTCAACTTGGTTAGGTAGGTAGGGTTGACCTGCTTTCCATCCATGACTTAAATTAACGATTCAATCTGATTTTTGTAATTCCGACCACTTTTTGTCCCGTTTTGAGGCTTTTAGCAGATGGCAGTTTATAGAAAAAACATTAAATAAGCTGCACCGAGTCACAGTGGGAGGGTCTGATACCAGATGGGATGCAATCAGTAACTTTGAGAAGGAGAGAGGTTAGCGCTGTCTGTTTCATGACATTGAGGCTGACGGCCTCGACACGTGGTTCCCAAGCACCTTTGATTACATGACAGAGCTGTCACATTTCCGCATGGAAACACTGTTAGCATCTGCCTGGAAGGGATTTTAGAAATTCATTACGCAACCCTAACCATAAATCGACTGAACGGAGAGGACATGAAAATTTTCGCAAAGCAGTTGCAGTGAACATAATCTTGGAATGCAATGAATCATGGGATTGTTCTTGTTTGGCATGGATGCAACCGATACATCCTATGTATTAGGGGTATACATTCGGGGACATTTACTATCCTCTGTACTCCTGTTCTTGAGAATTGGAACTGGTCTTTTGCAATGAAAGATGACATAAAATGAGAACTCGAGAACACAAATAAGGTCAAGTATGCATATTGAGAGTCACCCAAGGTGTTGGAGTTAGTCATTTAGCTGAGTTACAGGAAGTTCATGGTGATTCTGCAGTTCGAAAACTGTAACCATATATACCCATAATTTCCCAGGAAATAATTCTAATCAAGGGCTGGGGGTATGAATGCCAGCCTCTGCTCTGAATCCTCCACTTTCCTGCTGCAGTTGAAAGACGCGCTAGGAGAACTGGCGCCTCTAGTTTGCCCAGTGTGTGAGACTGTGTGCGCTGTGATGGACTGGCATCCCATTCAGGGTGTCCTGTGTACACCACTACAGCCCTGTACTGCATAAACAGTCATGAAAGATGAGTGGACCAATGTATACCAAAGTGGACCAATGTATACCAAAGCGGACCAATGTATACCAAAGCGGACCAATGTAGGGATAAGACAAAGAGTGACGGCCTCCAAGATTTCATCACAACGCAGCAAAACAAAAGGGGGTATATTGAACGAAATGAACAGAGATTGAAAACAAAGAGGAGGACTGGCAACCAAGAAGGGCAGAGACGTCAGGAAGGGTCAATGACCGGACCAGGGTCGACAAGACAGACAGGTACTTAAATACAAGGATTAACAAGGGGTAACAAGCAACAGGCGTGGCTCGTCAGGACAACATTAGGGGGGAGACAGGAGGGTCAGGCGTGCGGGACGTGACAGATTTGGCACTTAAATTAGCATTTAACCATGCTAATTTGCAAAGCTCTCTAATCAACAGATTTCATTTTTAATAGAGGTTCAGGAAATAAGTTTCTTTAATTGCAGTAGGTGCTATTCATATGAATAACTTCAATTCTGTAAATGATCCATGTGTGACATAAGGCATAGACATCAAGAAATGCCTTGGAGCATAGACTACTTTTAGAAAGTTCTAGGCCAAGTCGGGTGCAGTGAACTTGCTCATAAACAAATCATTTACGGAGTAGTATTGTTATTACTTTGAATGTATCAGTTTGTACATTTGCTTTCAACTGGGCCTCTGTCAACTGAGCTCATTAGTTCCGACATCCTGCATTAATATGGGTGATATGAAGAGTGACGTAAAGTATCCACTAACATAATAAAAAACAGCTTTGTTTGAAACAGCGGTTACAGGCTATTTCATCAGCCATTGTAGATGAAACAGGCTGGAAGGACCACAATGAGCTCCGTCATACAGTATTCATGAGGTGGCATTTTTAAAACGGCACAAGTAAAATTTTCAGGAAATTTTCCTCAAATTTGAGATAAAACCCGTCAGAATTATTACAGCTCTTATTCCCTCCCTCCGCTGCCCCAACTGCAGATTAGCAAGGTCATTCAACTTCATTCCCAGTCAGCAAAATAAATAATGAACCTAAATATAAATGGGAGACTACTGATGTGCTGTGACATTTATGAGTTGGAAGTAATGAAGCCCATCCGCCTGTTGTTGCTATTTATAAAGTCCGTCCACTGATTGTTGCCATTTATAAATAAGTCAGAGAAGTGATAGACAGCCTGTAAGAGTGGAAAGAAATGTCTGAGATCTACTAGGGTGTGCTCACACAGAAGTGCCTTTGCTGAAAGTATATGCCTTCATCAAGCTGTTTGCATACCTCACGCCTTATTTAAACAGGGTAAACATATTATTTATGAGATTTACTGTTTATTATGACATTTACACTGGAATGAGGAGGGGACAAAAACAGGAATAATTAATAAACATATCAGGCCAATAAGTACATTTGAGTCAATAAATGAATAATAACATAAAAAATCAAAATTCAAAAAACATGCAAGAGCAATTGCAGAAAATGCAATGCAAAAAAGCTCACAATAACACTGGCAAAGGTGATAGCATTTGAAAGACAAACATAACATTGTTTATCTGATTCACTGTTCTGATGCTTGCACTTATGGCTGCGGTCACCTTTTGAATGATGCTGTGTGGTTGAGAAAGCACAATCCTTGTGTGGGCGATGTTTTGAGTAGATGCTAATATAAACTTTAAAACTTCATCATTAATGTTTTCATTACGTCCCCACTGAAGTATGTTTATGATTTCATCACTGAGTAAACTGTATTATTTTCATTGGGTCTTTATCAATATGTGTAGTTGACATGTGTACTTATTTGATGTCGTCTCCCATTGTCAAAGTACAGTTCCAATGCCCAAGAACAGAAGTACAGTGGACGGCAAAAATCCCCAGATGTTATTCTTGCCCTGCCTCAAATATCGGAGATGCATTAGTAGCATCCTCATTATGGAGAACAATCCCATGATTCATGAATCGTTCCAAATTTATTCCTGGAAGGCAAATTAGCAAGAAAGCTCCTGTCCAGAACACAAGTATGTTCTAGGTGTTCTTGGTAATGATATCCACCCATTGATTCCCCACCAAAGCATGGTTATGATGTCATTACTGAATAAACACAATCATTTTCTTAGAGTCCCCACCAAAGCATGCTTATGTATTTTACTTTTTGATAAGTACTTTTAAGTATACTTTTAGCATCCTGCCATTTTTATTATCCACCTTCCAGCCACTTATCCTGGTCAGGGTCACTGGACATTTTTGTTATGTATGTCACACCCTGCCTTCCTTCCCCTCCTATTTTCTCCCCAGTGTGGCTCTAATGAGCTACACCTGTTATGAGTTACCTTACTCTACCGTTACCTCTTGATCTGGCCCTCATGTTAACTCACCCCAGCTGCCTCTCGTTGTAGTCCTTATAAATGCCCTCCAGTCCTGTGCTCCCCAGTCCCATCATTGTTGTCTGACCCTCGCCCTGTTAGCTGTCCTCCCTGTTTTGGATCCCCTGTGATCATTTTGCTTTTGATTTGTTTTAAATAAAACCCTGTTTTGTTTGCCCCAGCTCATGCTCCCGTGTCCTACATCCCGTGGATGTAGTGCCCTGTCTTCTAAGCAAGTTCTTGTACCCTCTATGTGGGACCGTCTGCACAATGTCATCTCAAATTATAGCCCCCATTTTTAGGAAGCCATTTGAAAAGAAGCAGCACATTTTCTACGGCTTCTACTGCACAGACAGCACAGATATAGTGTTTGTGAGAAATCAATGTACTCAATGAACTATGCTGGAGTACCAGGGGAAAAAGTAAAAAATGTCATCAAGTGAAGCACTAGAGAAACACCCAGGAAGTATATCTAATGTGACACGGACCTCCTCCATGTCAGGAAGCGGCAGGCTGGCGTTTGGATGATCAGCATGTCGGACAGCTCCAGACAGGTCAGCGAGCCGTCCCAATTATGCACGCCTGCTGGCAGATACCTCGTTAACGGGGAGAGGGAGAAGCACCTGGTGAATTGCCAGCGGTTGAGGCCGAGATGGTGAAATAAGGAAAAACAGGCCCTTATACATCCTCGGACAATAGAAATAGAAGTAGCCCTAATTCTGAAATTCCAAATTCCGGAATTAGCAGTGGAAGTATAATGTTTTGCATTTAAGTCAGGGGAAATTTTTCATAATCAGCCAAGACTGAATTCCTGCTTTCATACTAAACATAACAGATTCCTTACAGCTACACTATGTCACCACTGTACTTCCAGGATTCAGGTGCTGGAATACACTAGAGGCCAAAATTGTGAAATCACTGCCAATTTTTAGAGATCGCAGAACTTTTCAACTGTTGATCCAGTTACTTATTTAATTGCCCAATGCGTGATATAGCATTCTTTTATTGTTTATAAAAATTTGCTTCAATATTCGTGTAGTTATTTTTAACGCGTAATGCCAACATTTTGGTGACTAGTGAATGTTTTTTTCTGTGACTTCCATCAGCTTACTCCCAAGTGTTTTCTGTTAGCGGAATTAAGTTCTCATCCCCAAAACCAGATGTGCGGAATCTCCCCTTGTCTATCTGATCACTGTTCACACTGCTCACAAAAAAAATTCAGTAATGACTTGCAGAACTGCAGAAAATGGTCATATTCATGGGACTCTAACTGCGTTCAACAAAGATTGAAGGTTCCTTTTAACGAGAACTAAATCGACCATTAAGGTGTGCCAAGATGTTTTGTAAATGAAACCATACCTGAGCATTACAGTGTGAAAAATCAGTGTTTCTCAACCCAGTCTTTGGAGACCTCCAAACAATCCATATTTTTGTTCCTTTCCAGCTCCCAATGCACCTAAACCAACCAATCAATCAATCAAGAATGCCTAATACCTAGTACAGGTTTGCTGGCTGCTGGGTACGAGCAGAAATGTGAACTAAATGTGGGTCCCTGAGGCCTGGGTTGAGAACCACTGACGTAAACAAGTAAAATTGCAAAATGTATACGCCAGATCTGGTGAATCTGGTGAGACTAATTCATTCCAAAGGAGTTAATTCCTAAACCAAGTTTAAGAGCCGCCGAAGTGCAAGCGAAGCTGTAATTACTGTAAATCAGTCTCAGTCCCCCCCCCCTCCCCATCTTTTTACACATCGCCAGATTATGCAATTATTAAGTAAAGCAAACCCCAAATCAACACAGGTCTCATATCAGACCTCATCCAACCAAATCAACTAATTTTCTTTAGCCAAAAAGAGAATCACAACCAAAATTTCAGTTCAACACTTTGCCTGCCACCCCGTTTCTCTTTCGTAGTATTTCTCAGCTACAGTGGGAAATAAGACAAAACTGCCACTGTATAAATTATAGCTAAACTGTAAATTTGGTGACAGAGTTTTGCAGGAAGTAAGATAGGCATGGGTTATAAATGGTGCTTGTTGTTAATTCATACACTATATTGCCAAAAGTATTGGGATGCCTGCTTTTACACACACGCATGAACTTTAATGACATCCCATTCTTAATACATAGGCTTTAATAGGGAATCCCCCCCCCCTTTGTAGCTATAACAGCTTCAGCATCCTGGGCTTTCTACAAGGTTTAGGGGTGTGTTTTTGACCATTCTTCCAGGAGAGCATTTGTGAGGTCAGACATTGATGTTGGATAAGAAGGCATAGCTCACAGTCTCCATTCTAATTCATCCAAAGGTATTTTATCTGCCAGTCAAGGTCCTCCACACCAAACTTGCTCATCCATCTCTCTATAGACCTTGCTTGGTAAACTGATGCTCAGTCATGTTGGAACAGGAAGGGGGCATCATTAAGCATTAAGAGTTCCTTTCACTGGAACTAGGGGGCCAAGCCCAACCCCTGAAAAAGAACCCCACACCATAATCCCCCCTCCACCAAACTTTACACTTGGCACAATGCAGTCTGGCAAGTACCATTCTCCTGGCAACCACCAAACCCAAACCCGTCCATCAGATTGCCAGACAGAGAAGTGTGATTCGTCACTCCAGAGGACACGTCTCCACTGCTCTAGAGTCCTGTGGCAGTGCGCTTTACACCACTGCATCCAACACTTTGCATTGCACTTGGTGATGTAAGGCTTGGATGCAGCTGCCCGGTCATGGAAACCCATTCCATAGAGCTCTCTACGCACTGTTCTTGGGCAATCACGGTACCACACTTGAATTCACTGAGCTCCTGAGAGCAACCTATTCTCATACAAATGTTTGTAGAAACAGTCTGCATGCACAGGTGCTTGATTTTATACACCTGTGGCCATGGAAGTGATTGG